>JASFAX010005603.1:0-35411 GCA_030737875.1 Allium sativum
TGTTCCCTTTTGGCTCTCCCGATGATGTGAATATTGAGTCTAATGTGGATTGTGTGGGTGAAATACATGAAGACTTTGCGGAATTGAGTGTATGTGATGAGGATTGTGGTGTAGAGATACATAGTCATGATCAAAGGGGGGAATCAATGAGGCATGAGCAGCCTTGCCACGGGAATTTGCAGCCCTCAATTGCCAGCGGTCCGCCCCAGACCACAGCAATGTTGAGATATTAAGGAAAGATATTATGTTGAGATATTAAGGAAAGATATTAAGAATGAGTTAATGTTGAGATAAGGACAAATAAATACATTATCTTATATTTGGTGTTAGAGAATATGCCAAGAGATATGCCATGGAATATGCTCCAGAATAAAGAATGTGCTAGGAATATTCTAGAGAATAATTGACCCTATAAATATAGGGATTAACATTGTAATAGCGAATCAATTCATATTAATAAAAATGTAGCCTTTTGATTGTTTACTGTTTCATCTCTCTCTTCTCTCTGATCTAAATTCTTTCATGGTATCAGAGCAGGTTAAAGGGAGGAAAGAGATATGTATATAATTATTAAAAAAAAAAGAGGGTTCACTGTTGTGGCTATCTATGATGAGTTTTGCTGTGCTACATATTTTTTCGTATTTGCTCATCCCTGAAGGCTATGAACTTGGTTAATTTGATTCTGTTTGCTACTCCTTGGCACATTGATCTTGTGATTTTCGTTTGGCATTTGTTATGGCTATTCATCCCCCTCAACTGATATATTCTTTTGCCCTGCTGATGGATCTACTGTAATAACTTCTAGTCATCTTCCATAAAACCAATATATTCTAGTGGTTGGTCCACTTTAAAAACCATTATTTCTAGTGGTTGGTCCACTTTAAAAACCATTATTGAGTGTGGTCCACTTTAAAAACCATTATTGACTGTATATTGAGTGTGGTCCACTTTAAAAACCATTGAGTGGTTGGTCCACTTTAAAAACCATTATTGAGTGTGGTCCACTTTAAAAACCATTATTGAGTGTGGCCCACTTTAAAAACCATTATTGAGTGGTTGGTCCACTTTAAAAACCATTATTGAGTGGTTGGTCCACTTTAAAAACCATTTGTTAAAAGTGAAGAGTTGCTGATGGCGTATGGAAGTTTGAAGCTGACTGTCATTTTGTTCGTGATGCAATCCAAGATGCAATCCAAGATGGGCGTTTGTGATTCGCATGCTCCATCTTGAGGGGGGTGTTGAGATATTAAGGAAAGATATTATGTTGAGATATTAAGAATGAGTTAATGTTGAGATAAGGACAAATAAATACATTATCTTATATTTGGTGTTAGAGAATATGCCAAGAGATATGCCATGGAATATGCTCCAGAATAAAGAATGTGCTAGGAATATTCTAGAGAATAATTGACCCTATAAATATAGGGATTAGCATTGTAATAGCAAATCAATTCATATTAATAAAAATGTAGCCTTTTGATTGTTTACTGTTTCATCTCTCTCTTCTCTCTGATCTAAATTCTTTCAGTATGCTTTGTTATTAAGTTTTAAATATATTTTTATATGTATAAGAGGCATTTTAACTAAAATTTCAAATTACAACATAAAAATAAACATCCATAACAGAAAAATACATTAATCAATAGTAGTTTTCATAGCAAAATAAATATAAGATCATAAGTAGTTTTCATTCCAAACAAAATAAATATGAAAATCAGAGAAAAATAAATATAAGATCATGAGTAGTTTCCGTTCCAAACAAAATAAACATGAAAATTATGTTTTAGTCTAATCTCGTTCCAAGCATAACTTCATGACTTCCACTTTTTTGAATATTTTTCATTCCTGCAGTGCAATAAACATTTGAATAGATGCATAATATTAATTAGTTATTCCTTATTGAAAAAATAATAATATGTACACGTATATAAAATAACCATCAAATATATATAACTTACCTATTCTTTTTTAATTGCTTTCAATTTTGAAATAAATCCATTTTCATCATCTTTCTTATTCTTAAAGTCGTCAAAAATATATGGCAGTTTGACATCATTATCATTCTCCTTGCTTTTCCTCTTAAAACTATTAGTGTTTGTAGATTTTTCAGTACCAGGGCTTTGCATATTGATGTTAGTTTTAGATTCAGTGCTGAAACTTGGTATAGATATCTACATATAAATGAAATAAAATAACTTGGTGCAATGAACATGACTAACTAACTAACTAACTAAATATATATATATATATATATATATATATATATATGACAGCAAAATACCTATGAACTTTGTAACGCAACTGCACCGTCTTCACTTTCTATCATAGAATCCCCAATCAACTCAAAACCTTCAAATATGTCTGTGGCCATGTACATGCTTGAACCTCTGTGTACATTATTCTTACCAACACATATAGTAATTGTATATTGGGTTCCCTCCAAACACTTCGAAATTGTTGGAAATTCATTTTTCTTTCCTTGGTAGAAAGAATATTACAATTTGTTTAATTTTGTCAAATAATAAAGTATTAAAATTTTTTGTTAGAATATTTGGAGCTATACATACCTTTTCTTGATCTTCCATTACGTCATAAACATTTTTCTTAACTATTTTGTAAACCTCACGGTCTTGCAAAATTATTGCAGCACTACCGCTATTATCTTCAACAATAACACATAATCTAAATCTACACACAAACACACACACACACACACACACACACACACACACACACACACACACACACACATATATATATATATATATATATATATATATAAACTATTAGTAGGAAAGTAAGTAAATTTTTCTCTAGCATTACATAAAATTACCTCATGTATGGACAGGGTACGCTTCTTTTACAATTAGAACATTTATACTTCCCATCTTTCTTCTCAACTTCTTGATCACTACATGGTAAATAAGCATCATAATACCAAGTTTGTTCCTCTTTTACATTTCTTAACTATTCTGTAAACCTCACGGTCTTACAAAATTATTGCAGTACTGCTACTATTATCTTCAACAATAGCACATAATCTAATCTACACACAAACACACACATACACACACACACACACATATGTGTGTGTGTGTGTGTATATATATATATATATATATATATATATATATATAAACTATTAGTAGGAAAGTAAGTAAATTTTTCTCTAGCATTACAGAAAATTACCTCATGTATGGATAGGGTACGCTTCTTTTACAATTAGATGATTTATACTTCCCATCTTTCTCCTCACCTTCTTGATCACTACAATCTAAACAACCATCATAATACCAAGTTTGTTCCTCTTTTACATTCCTAACAGTTACTTGACAAATAATTTCACATAATAACAAGCATCATATTAGGTTGCTCTATAGTAGAAGAAACGTCATGTTATTAAATTTTCACACATTAAAGTAATTGATAGTCAATATCATAATTGGACCGATGGATGAGAGAATTGAGCTAGACTGATGGAGAAAAAGGGGTAAATCCTACCAAAACATATTTTAATAAATTTTCTCAATTATTAATAACATAAAAGTCATACTAAAATTGTAACTTTAAATGAATTCAACTTACAACTTGCCACAATGATGATAACTGGTTTCTCGGTAGCTTCTTTTAAAGCGGTAGTAAACAATTTGGGAAAATCATTCCAAAAACAAAATTTCATAGTAGAACTGTCAAAACATAAAAATAGGAAGCAAAATATTGTTTATGCATATAACAAAATAAAGATTTAAATTCCATAATATTTAAAGTGCTATATATACATACCTCCCATCTGTAAGTTTAAATATAAAATTGCATTGCTCTTTGCCATTTGCATTCACAAACTCATTTAAACCATCTTTTAAAATATCACAATCCTTATACTTGAGCACTCCAGTAAAATTTGATAAATAATAATAATAAATAAATTAAACCTGCTACTTATTGTAAAACAGATGTATATGTATATCTAAAGTATCTTAGATCATACCTAAAAATTGAGCTTAGACTTTCTCTAGCGATAACTCTTTCACATCAGCAATATCAAAGAAATCAAATTCATTTTCCCGTATCATAATCTCATAATTCAATAATTTGGTTACCTTGGTACGTCTTTTTAACCAAATCTGTAAATCATTGTGGATAGGCTTTATAGATTCTGGTTTATAGGATTTGACACACAAATTGCTAGAAAAATATATTTGTCCTTCTTCCAACTTGTCCTTCAAGTATTCAACATGATTTGCCTATATAAAAGCATGAATTCGGGTATGCTATGTAATGCAATAAAAAACATTTGAAAAAATGAATAATTATGAGACTGCAATATATATATATATATATATATATATATATATATATATATATATATATATATATATATATATATATATAACGAATATATATGCACGTCCAAGTGGACCTGCATTTGATTGTCGAGCCATATTTTATAGCATAACTACTTCAAAAGAAGACAATAAAATTGGTGAAATGATCGCTTACTATATCAACACATTCAGATATTGCCAATGCACTTGAATTGCCTCATGAATTTGTTCAACGTACAAAAGTATGAAGCACGTCCGATATACTTGTGCATAGATAAATTTGGCAAAAACTGGAAATGAGTTCAAATATGATTCAACCAACTAAGCTGAAATATGATTCAACCAACTGTAATACAGTAGGTATATTATAAACAAACTAATTGCAGACAATAATATTATACAAAATGACTCATAGGTGATAACATTACAATGAATAACTCATGTTTTTATGAAATAATAACAAATCTGATAAGTGAAAAATGACACATCAGCCTAAGTACAGCAAGAATAAGAGAGAAACAGTGAAGGCGACATGGTATGCATCATTGAATATGAGATTAGATTAGTCCATAGTCTAAAAGCATGCCAATAAAACATCATTGATGACAGCAGTTACAATGTTAGTACCTTGGTTCTACTAATTTTTTTCGTTTTTAACCAAAATCTTTATTGCTGTTGCTGAAATTTCTGATGATCAAGCAACAAACATCCGATCATAATTAAATACATGCTCCTACGAATGTAATCAAGCACAAGTGGAGAAAAGAATGGGAGAAGCTAAGTGGAAAGATCTGACTAAGATAACAATCAAGATAATATATTGAAAAACTTAGTCAGCTTATGGAACATAGAAAAATGGAGAGTGCTTAAGCACAACTTTCTTCACGCAGTTTAAAAAGATTCAATAAAGAAAGCACTTGATACAGGGAAGAAAACTGGTTGCAGCACGTACTTACGTGTGTAGCCGATAATAATATATTGTGCAATCACCACATGGTCTATAAAGATCGAAAATAAAGGCTGCATAACATCAGTTAAAGAAAATTTCAGTAAATTTAAGTTTTTTGTAACATTAACACATAAAATTATACCATGTAGTCGGAAAAATTCTACAAAAAAGGTTTAAAGTCTGTTCACATTTAAAGGACAGGTTTGGTACAATTATCAGTTAAGGAACAACCAAACACATACATATGTATGATTAAAATTTAGTGACTATGCTCTTTGCAATTCATCTGTTCATGCTTGCGCATCTCGTTCAGTGCATATCAGTTTCCCATAAAATCAAGCTATTGCTCTAGTATAGAATATGAAGGTCATGTCCAATTTCTTCTGAATTTTAGGCCTAATTCTGCTCATGCAACTCCTTTCCAAGGCCAAGGTTTTTGATGCAAGTTTGCCTCAATCAATTTGCCTGCAACTTTGGGCCTTCCACAGAGCTAAACAAAAAAGTTGTTATATAGGTAATTTGTAAAGATACAACTTGTAATAATAATAAAGACATTACTTGTAATAATAGTCAAGAGCTGCAACTTCATCTTTGCACTTTCCGCTTATGCCAATTCAAATAGAGCTTTTGTTTTTCCCCAGCTACGTTAACAAAAGCCTCCTTCTCTTTATAAAGCTACTATTTTTTGCTAAAAAGGTAGAATGGAGCGATCACGACTGCTACTTAGATGCCTTAGCACTTCTTCACCAACGATTTACACATTCGACCGTGGTATTTCCATTATTTTCAATCCTTGCAATTTATTTTGGTTGTGTTTACATTGTCAAAACTACATGGCCAGCTAATTATGTTTATAAGTATTTCGTAACTACGGAGCCAACTAATTATGTCATAATCTAAACAATGAATTCACTACCATAATTAATTTAATTATTGTCTGCTATTAAAAACATAAGCTAATTAATTTCTTCAATAATCAGACAACCTAACTCCATCATCTTAATGGACTTGAAAGCAAGAAAATCATTTGAAATTGAATTGAAATTTTTGGAAACAAAATGAATTCACTAACTCATAGGACACAAACTCAAAGAGAACATACAGTCATAAAATCATAAGATCACGTTGATGATAGTTTTTTTATGAAGCCATGCTGGGTTATTAGCATCTGAAAGAAACATAAATTACAAATTCAAAAACAAAAGGCAGGATAAACTTACTCATCCAATGCGATACTTGAACCCATGTATGTCCGATAAAGGAAAAAAGGTATAGATCATTGATGTTCATTTGTAAATAGGCTTCATGATGCAAAAGGTTCTCCTGTAGGATAACAATTTTGATGAAAGTTTTCATTAGATTAAATTATTAGAATTCTAATAAACATTTCCCTTATTTCTAATGAACTTCAACTCCATTTGATGAAATTTAAATGAACATTTAAAAAAATCAAGCTCATACTATTCAAATCGAAGCTAAAAATAAACCGAAGTAATGCTTTGAATCCAATTAATAAAAAAATTGACTGGAACAGTTTAAATAGTAGTAAGTTATATCCTAAATTGTAAAATAAATATTACTCTGTTGCAAAGCATTCTCTGCTTACTATTAGCTCAGAATCTAATAGGAGCAGTACCTGATATCAAGTTGTCTTCTGAACAGCTTCTTGAGAATCTTTGACTGCTTGACTATTCATGCCTAGAGAGGAACAAAAACATCATGGACTTTTCTGTCAAATAAAATATTATTCAAAGTCGTAATACATATGCCTCAATGGCTTCAAAAATTTGTAGACATTCTTTGCTTTTCTCTCAATTCATTAGATTTATGATCGATTACACGGCATATTTTCTTGATAGTAGGTAATATTTCTATATGCAAAAAATAAAAATAAATTGAAGTTGTATAATGTAATGACATTAAAGCGAAAACAAATGACATGTTAACAACTTAGATGTCGCTGTTGCCAGAAAGCAAAAGTATGAGCCAAGATGAATGAAATCAGCCCGTGATGACTATAGATAGCATCTGATGTGCGTAACATCCAAGTAACTTTTTATCATAATAAATTACTATTAAGATATTGCAAAATCAAAACGCTGAAATAGTACAAAGGTAATTTAGCCTCAAGATAAATCGAAGGCCCTAGATGTTGCATTTAATGGAAAGTTATTTTCAGAATTAAATCATTTAGCGAGTGACTACTAAAATAGTACATCAGAATCAATTCACAGATTAGAGAAATACAAATATCATTTAAAATCATACCTTTCTGAAGAAAAATATAAAAGGCAGTGGACGATTGGGAAGAAGTCGATGAGAACAAAATGGGTTTGATGAACACGCTACTCGTTAAAAGTGGGAAGTTGAGAAAGGTGGACTGAGAAGAAAGCGAAGGGAGATGGTAGATAAACGTGTAAAAAAAGGGAACGATACTGATGTGGGATGATGCAATATGTGGATGACTTCATTTGATTTAGTGGACATGGAAAATGAATTTATGCGGCAAAGTGCATACTGCGAGGGAAAAAACATATTAAATTTGTCTAGGTACCTAAATATATAGCACGGACAACCTGCTTGAAAAGCTTGTCTATTCTATTTCCATCTTCATTTTAACCAAAATTATATCCAAATAAAAGAAGATAGGGCTTTGGAATACAATGACACCCAATATAATCCTTTTTTTTTTTTTTTTTTTTTTTTTTTTTTTTTTTGAAGATCCATTGCTTCGTGGTCAATAAGGGCAAATCAACACTGCTATAATTCTGAAGATATTGAAATCCTATTAGATATTTCTTCTCCGATCAGTTAGGGACCATGTAGCGTCTACATAAGGAAAATACTTCGAAGCATAAATTAGAGTAGGTCAAAGGTCAAAGTTGCATAATTGTGGATCAAGAATAAATTAAATAACAATAGTAAAAATTATACATTATTTGGAGTAATCACTTTCACTGTCACAGCCCTGCTGAATAGAAATGAGAATTTCACACAATTTCACATACACAAAAATTAACTTTCTTCCCAGAGTCCATGCAAATAATAAAGGAGCAAAGCTACGAAATAAAAAATTTATGCTTAAGAGGCATAAGACTAACCGAATATGAGTTTCCCTGTTCGTATATAGAAAGTAGCACCCATGCAGTGAGAGCCCTCCCCTCTCCAGACTAAACATAGTACCCAAGAACCCATTCTGCAAGATACCAATCCGTACAAAGTTAATTTCACCCATAAACTTTCCCCTAAATAATATGAACACCCGAATCAGAACCACAGTCAATCAAAGCTGCAGGAAAAATTGGTTTGGGAAAAAACATACCTGTAAAGAAGCTTGTATTAAAGGAAAGCCATCGGGATTCAGCGAACACTATTACAAAGATAACACCAACAAATTAAAGTTAGTTTCAAATATTCAATATATAAATTAAGGCACATTAAACGTGAAGTAGACTCAGATTATAAAGAGCGCAGTGGAATTAAAAAACATACAGTATAATTGAAAATTAAAATCAAATAGGAAGAAGTTGGACAATTGGATATACGAAAAAAGGTATTTGAAATGAAGCATCAAAGGAGATACCATCGGCAATTCAAATCAGAGGAAAGCAAAAAACAGTTTAACAGAAATGAGGATAAATAAGTATAAATAAGTAGATCGAAGGGAAAAATATAGCATTCAAAGAGTAGATTGGATAGTCGAAGTTACCTTTCACTTAATGAAAGCATGCATGAAAGATGGAAGAGGCGACTGGATAGGAGTATTCCATATATGCGGAATGATTTGATTTTGGATCAGCTTATTGTAGAGAGCGTTGGGAGGAACGAAGCAATTGGAATTCACCGTTATTACTACCAAATGTAGCAAGGTTGTAACTCTACCATAATGATAACGTGGATAAATCAAAATTGGTTTCAAATATATAAATTGAGGCACATTAAGCATGAAGTAGACTCAGATTAAAGACAACATGGTGGAATTAATAATAACGTATAGTATAATTGAAAATTAAAATCAATACAGGAAGACAACATGGTATAAATCCGTTGGACAAAGATCGCAAAAAATTAGGGAAAACTACAAACCGGATTCCTCCCTCCCGAACAACCAATCCTACAGCAGATCGACTCAATTTTACTTCGATTAACTGAGGATTAATATATGTATGTACAATTTACTCATTCAAAATGCCTAGTTCGAAAAGAAAAACACACAGCTCAGTCAGTCAAAATCCAGTACTGTACACTGCAAACAAACTAAAATATATTGCAAATATTGAATTAATGACAAATTACCTAATTTATCTTCATCAGCTAACCTCCTCTTTTGAGCTACTGATTTTGCCGATTTCGCCAACAAATAGTTGTACTACCTTCTAAGGCCAAGCCAGTTTATGTCTTGATGGAACAGTAAGCGACAGATTGGGATGAATCCATTTTGAGGTCGTGGATTTCTCCTAGTAAACAATACAGAATACCTATACAGCTGATTAGAGAACATTATATTTGTCATGGAAGCACTGTAGAAGGCGAATTACTCGATAGATCACAGTTGGATTAGACGAATTTCAATAATTTCGAGGAGAATGGAGTGGGTAGAGTAATTTTCAGCAGGTGAGGAAATTAAGGAAGACAACGTAGTGGAGAAAGGGGAGAAAACTGAACGAATGTTCCTCAATTAGTAGTAGAACATCTTTGTAGACAATAAAATCATCGAGTTTAGAAAAGCATATTTATATAGGTATGTTCTAAAGTTCCATCGACGTATGTCCTACACAATCACTTTAAGCACCTGCATGTAGCATAAAAGAAGAGGTAAATGTTAAAATAATGTATGTTCTAAAGTTGACGATATGTATATAGATAGATAATGAAAAAATTAAGTACATTTTATCCTAGTTAGCAAGTAGAACATCTTTGTAGACAACATTTTTAGTAAAAGTTCCATTTTGTCCAGCAACATGTCCTTTTTCTACCAGCACCTTTGTATTAGTACTTGAAATTCCTCGTGAAAGCGCCACATAGAGTTGTCCATGACCGAACATATGCTCAGGTAGAAAAATACCGGTATTTCTTATTGTTTTCACTTGTGCCTTATTTATAGTGAAGGCAAAACACAAACGAACTGGAAATTGTTTTAATATCAATACAAAAGGCAAATTCAAATTTTCAGGTGGCTTCATAGGAATTCTTGGAATGAAAACTCTAGTGCCGACATAATGTCCAGTGATGATTTCAGCATCAATGCAATTCTTATTGAGTTGTTTACATATAAGCCTCGTTCCATTGCATAGTCCAATTTTCGGATTTAAATTTCTTAACAACATTATTGGTGCTCCAAGCTTCAATTTCAAACAATGTGGAGGTAGCCCGCCAGGAGCGATTGAGTTTAGAAATTCTTGCTGATATAAATTGCGAGTATCATCTTCTACTGCATCATATGAATAGTAAATATCTTCATTTCCAGGAAATAAATTGAGCACATGTTCATTGAGTTTGTCGACATATTCATTTAATGGTGTAATCAATGCTCTATTGACTATGTACTCTTTGTCGAACGTATATTTTGATAAGTCTGGAAATTTTTTTATCTATTAGCTTTGACAGTGGATTAACATCATTTTCTGATGTAACGACCATACTCATTGGTAGTCGAATCATGTCTTCATTGGTTGAAGGTTCGGTGCCATCTCCAATTCTAATTAGAAATTTAGAATATGCAATATCATTTGCCGGTCGCATGTTTTTCTTTAGATGCAAAATTTTGAGTTCCGTCCACAAAAGTGATTTATTAATACATGCATTAATTACTTCCCTTTTTGTAGCTTTAGGCACAACTGGCAATACTTGTCGAAAATCTCCTCCCATAATAAGGATTTTACCACCAAATGGTTCGTCTATATTTGTTATATCTCGCATAGTTCTATCAAATGCTTCAAAAGCATAGCGATGCACCATTGTAGCTTCATCCCACATAAGAATAGTTGATTGCTTTAGAAATTTTGCTAATTTTGATTGCTTGCTTATTGAACATGTTGATGTTGATGTTGGTCGTAATGGAAGTTTAAATCTTGAATGTGCAGTTCTTCCGCCAGGTAGTATAGTTGCAGCGATACCAGATGTAGCCGTTGCAATTCCAATACCACCATCTTTTCTAACTGTGAACAAAATAGCGCGGTATAAATATGTTTTCCCTGTCCCTTCAGGACCATCTATGAAGGACAAACATTTTTCTTTTTTTACAATTGCATTCATAATTGTATTGTAGGCTTTCAATTGGCCGTCATTCAACTTTTCAATAGCTAATAAATCATCTTCGGAAATAGGAATTGCTAGTTCTTCTTCAATTAGATCTGAACTATCATCGTGTGTACAAAAAACATATGAATTAGAGATATAAGGAAGATCATAATTGGTTGTGCTTTTGTTGTGTTGGAGAAGCAACATATTTAAATCTTTCAAAAGACGGTTCGTTAAAAATATTTGATTAGCATTACTTGAACTTTGATAATCTTCCACCATATCGTTGAAAAACTCATCCCATAAACGTCGCACATCTGATGGATTGCAAAAACCCAAAATGGTTACAAATAACGTTCTCAAAGAAATTGGCATCTTTGTGATTGAAGCTTCAGCTAAACATGCTCTTATACTATCATCATTTCCCAAAAATCCTCGTTTTTCAACAGCTTATTTACACTGTAATTTTTAACTCCATCAACTATAAGCAATTCATCAAAGGAAATAGGTCCTTTAATATGATTTAAAAGTATTCTAAAAAAAACCGTTCTCCTTCTGTAGGTTGGACTGTATATATTCTACCGATCACTCTAATATTTGATTTCCTTCTTTTCCATTTCTTTGTATCTTTAAGCCAGCGGTAGTGCTCGAGAAACTCATGATATAACAGCTATTTTGTGTGTTCATCGTTTGAATTTGTATAGAAGAACTCGGTAAGCATTGTATGTTGATTACTTTCATCGGCTAAAACTTCATTGGTTGTTTGATGATTGTAAAACAGAACACTTTGTTTACTTGGAAGATGTATTTGAAGGCGCTCAACTAATGGATATATCTTACTAAGAGAAAATCTGAAGATCCTCCACAATGCTTCTGGAGCAGAAATCCACCTTGCAACAATGAAATGTTGGATCTCATCATAGTGTGGTCCGGGCCGAATTTGCATTTGAACACGATCAGGGCCTTTGTAAACATAATCATAAAGATATTTAACACTTTTTATACTACTACATATCTCTACATTGATATGGCAATTATATTTACGTACTAACCAAGGATTGTAGGGTACAACCCATCTGTTGTCTACCATTAACTTTCCACTTCTATCGATAGGAATAGATATGCCTGTGTTATGAATCTGTACCTTGTATTTTGCACATTGACATGAACATGAGCTGCTACTTTTCCAAATATTCCTTCGGTGAAAATATCTTTTTTCAATTCCTCGTATTTTGCACGAAAAACTCTTGTAGTTAAATATGGTCTATCTTGTGGGTATTGACCAGGTAGTAATTCATTGACAATCTCATCCCAAAAAGGATTACATGTCATCGTTATGAATAAATCAGGCTTACCATGTAACACCCCACCTCCGCTAGGGTCACTCACAAAGGGAATGCACTAGCTTTGGTGGAGCATTATCTAGGTAAGCATACACAGAAATATTACAAGACAGAACATATAAAACAGCAGAAGAAGAACCAAATTTCATTGCTTTAAAACCTAGAAAGGTCTAAAGCCTTTTTACATCAAAATGCCATTAAATCCATTACATCGAAATCTGTCTTGCAATAGTAAAGAAGCATAAAACCATAGTCATAAATCATTCCCCAAGTAAAACAGTAAAGCAACCATAGCCAAGAAAGGTCCAAGCCGTATATGATGATCTTGAAGCAGAAAGAAGTCCAAACTAAGTAGTAGTGTTTTCCTCGCTGAGAACCTTGTGGGGGGGGAACGGAAGAAAAAGAGACGAAAGAAAACGGGTCAGTCATAAAGACTGGTAAGTCCTAGTGACTTTCAGCATAGAAACAAGTAAAGATAACATGACATGCATAAACTGAAAGTAAACATAAGGATGATGACAAGATAGGCAAGTTAAACTATACTAACCAGATAAACTACGTGAACAAGATAAACTATGCTAACCAGATAAACTACGGTAACAAGATAAACTATGCTAACAAGATAAACTACGGTAACAAGATGAACTATGCAAACCAGATATACTACGGTAACAAGATGAACTATGAAAACCAGATAAACTACGTATAGCATCGCATGTTTAACATTCTCTGCACCGACTGTACTAGTACCCCAATCCGTATCATCCTTTCCATGTATATGTACAGTCCCTTGCCGTATATCGTACGGGTTTCATCACGTATTTCTATACTACTTCAACGTAGTGCCACCATTCTTGAAATCGTTTGGACTACCACCCTTGTTTTGGCTAGGTTTCCTTATCATGAACTATCGCGTGTTCAACTAGGATTTATGCCACCTAGGACCACTAGGGATTATGCTACCTATTGAACGTTTTCTAGATTCGATTAGGGTTTATGCCACCTAGGACCACTAGGGATTATGCTACCTAACGAACAACACCCTTTTTCCACGTAACGATCTATTAATCGATCGGCTCCCTACAAGTCCTAGCTCGTTCATGTGTCTGTGTCATACGGCCCAATCACGAAATGTAGTCACTTGTGCTAGGTCCACCATAGGGTGTATCAAGCCCTAGGGTGCCAACCACCGACACGAATCAAGCACGCACAGTGTAAACCTACCGGTGCCCAATGCTTGCTTTTCAACTCCGGACTACGTGCACGACCATAGTCCGCCTGAACCTACAATGGCGCACCAACTCAGCCGTCGTTCTGGTCGCTTACAATCAGCCCAGTAATCGTGCCCCACCCTGCCTAGTTCCAGGATACCGTGATACATCTAGTGGGTTACTGCTGAAAAGGACCGCGTAACTAGGGTTTCCGTCCAGTAGGTTAAGTGCTGTCATTTAAATTCGAGACTTAACCCTATCAGTCTAGCATGTCAAGTTGGTTAAGTGTTGTCATTCAAGTTCGTGACTTAACCCGCCTACGTGTCATGTCAAATTGGCTAAGTGTTGTCGTTTAAGTTCATGACTTAGCCCCATGAATCATGTGTCAAGTTGGTTAAGTATATTCAAGCGGTCCATGATTTAACCCTATCAAATCATCGTGTCAAATTGGTTAAGTATATTCAAGCGGTCCATGATTTAACCCTATCAAATCATCGTGTTAAACTGGTTAAGTATATTCAACCGGTTCATGACTTAACCCTATCAAATCATCGTGTCAAATTGGTTAAGTATATTCAAGCGGTTCATGACTTAACCCTATCAAATCATCGTGTCACATTGGTTAAGTATATTCAAGCGGTTCATGACTTAACCCTATCAAATCATCGTGTCGAATTGGTTAAGTATATTCAAGCGGTCCATGACTTAACCTTATCAAATCATCGTGTCAAATTGGTTAAGTATATTCAAGCAGTTCATGACTTAACCCTATCAAATCATCGTGTCAAATTGGTTAAGTATATTCAAGCGGTTCATGACTTAACCCTATCAAATCACCGTGTTAAATTGGTTAAGTATATTCAAGCGGTTCATGACTTAACCCTATCAAATCATCGTGTCAAATTGGTTAAGTATATTCAAGCGGTTCATGACTTAACCCTATCAAACCATCGTGTCAAATTGGTTAAGTATATTCAAGCGGTTCATGACTTAACCCTATCAAATCATCTTGTCAAATTGGTTAAGTATATTCAAGCGGTTCATGACTTAACCATATCATGTGGCATTAATTCATTAATGCACCCCAACCTCTCACATTAGACTAGTTGTTGTGGTTACTGGATTTGCCGGGCGGTTCCGGGCAGATTTACACCACAACATAGTCTAACCTCGGGTTTTACGTGCGATATGACCAACTACCCACATTGAATCCTATTGTTTGCAGTCACTAGATTTGCCGGGCGGTTCCGGGCAGATTTACACTGCAAACTCAACCCAACCTCGAGTTGGCCATTTTCAAATTCATTCTAAGTGTCATGTCCCGGTTCATGTTTCGAGTCTAAATTCATGTCATGTTTCATGTCAAATCGTGTCAAGTTCATGTCCATATCCAGGTTCAAGTTATAACAATGTTCACATTCCAAGTTTATAGTAAATTCAGGTTTGCATAAACTACCCAAATCGTATTCCCCTCGCACGTGAATTCGAATCGATACAAACAAATCTAATTAGGGAATAACATAGAAAGAACGGGCATAAGGTGGCAAAAGTGATTACAAGTCAAGCATGGTATAACTTGAGGTAAATTACTACAACACTGCTGGCATATGGAATAGAGGACTCAAATATCTAACCTAGCAAAATAGGGTGATAGTCATAGTAACAGTTGACATATAATAACCCCAAACTTGTGAATAACAACTAATTCAACATCACAGACATGTTAACATCATGGACATGAGGGGTTTAGGTTTACAACATGTTTAGGCCCCAAATCAATTTCATATAAATATTACCACAAGTCAAGATTCAAGATGAATAGATCCAAGGTGGACAAATAGTAGATCCAAAATACTAGATTCAAAATGAACAATGATAGATCCAAGATATACAATGATAGGTCCAAGATGATTGTCATACTTATGTTCAATTTCAATTTACAACATGTTCATATTACATTTACAGTTTAAATCTAAAAGTAATTGGGGCTTACAGATCGTGGTTCGAGAATTAGAAAAAGAACGTCGATGTTGAATCTTTATGTGCTTAGCCGAGTCCTAACAGAAATCCCCAAATCAGCAAATCTCTCAACGTAGTTTCGGTGTAGAAGAAGTAGTCCCTTTCTCTAACTTTTCAACCAGAATTTTGAGCAGCATAAGGTCAGAGAGAATTTTGTGTAGAGAGACTAGTGTTAGGGGCTGTTTATATAGGGTCAAGCCAATGAATCTAGACAGAAACGAGGCCAGAAACATCAAAATGAACTCAGACTCAAAAATGGGTTCTGTCACCAGGTCGACCCCCCAGGTCGACACCCAGGTCGACTCTATGGTCGACCTGGTCCTGGGCAGGTCGACCATAGAGTCGAACCCTAGGTCGACCTGGTCCTGGGCAGGTCGACCATAGAGTCGAACCCTAGGTCGACCTGGTCCTGGGCGGGAAATTTCCCGCCCAGTCCATTCTGGGGTTTGAATTCGAATTCTGAGCTGTTTTGAACTTGAATTTTTTTGGAAACTTCGAAGGGTCATATCTTGGTCATACGGACTCCGATTTTCGAAAACTCGGACTCGTTTCCAAGAAGAATTTCGAGATGAACGCAATGGCGTAACCCGTTGCCCTTAATTCTTATTTTAAAAATTAATTCTGCCTTGATTTATAGTTATAACTCGTTATCAAAATACGGGTTGTTACATACCAAATTTATGTACTAAAGCCATTGCATCATAATATCGTTAATACATATCACGTGGACATCCAACATATGAAGAAAGTAGTATTGTTCGTGTACCAATATTTCCTACATAAGAGTTTACTAACAACTTATTAGTATGAAGTTCAATTGTGTTGATATGAATATAGACTAATTATAAAATGTAAAATTATACATTCAAAAGATACGTACTTGCATCGTTTTCTCTTGCATTCAAAGCATCTTGTAATCCTTGATACATTTCAGCTCTAATGGTATTTTGATTACTCCTATACCATCTTAGCCTACTCGTATCTATCTTGACATAATTATCAACGACATATTGTTGAAACAATCGACCACCTCGAAGGAAAAGTGATTTATCATTTTCTCGAATCTATAAAAAAAATAACAGTATAAATTTATTAATACGTAAAATATTTATATATAAATAAAATATAAAATATTGCGAATATTAAATTTGTATATACCTGTAAAATGTTAGCGTAATACTCGCGACATGAAAATTTGTAACCATTTTCATCTTGACTATTTATATCCCATCCATAACTTCCATATGGTAATAAAAGTGGGTACTATAATGGATCATAATAACCAGCTGTTTCTGGAATAGTTATGAGTTGTCCAGATTTTGTCTCGACTACAATATCTCTTTCAGTATTTCTTCATTTTCGGCTCCTTCTACCCAAATTTCGGCAACGTGTGAAGTAGTTGGAAGAGTGTATTGTTTTTGGTTTGAAGATGGTTCTTTTATAACTAATTTGCAATATTGGATATTTGATTGTTGTCCAAGTTGTCGAAATGTAGCTATAAAACTATTATATGTATGAAGAATTTTTTGCACCTTGTCCACGTTTTCTCTAATTTGGGTGTTGTTTTCAGACAATCGATTTTCAATTTCATGCTTCGTGTCATATATATAAAGTTGTAGAAATCTTGGACGATCACCGAATGTAGGTACAAAACTACCTATTTTATGATATATACTGCCTTGAGCACGAAAAGTATATACTCCATCTCTTCCATTATCCAAGTTCTCATCAACATGTACTCCAATTGACATAAACGCAAACATATGGTTATAAGCTCGTACGTTTTTTCTGAAATGTTTCCCTTCATCTGACTGGTCAGTGTATAATTGAAAGATATCGTCCGGTGACGAAATTGATTGTAAACTTATTTTTCCATTTAAGCAACAAAAACTATTTGATTCCCGATAGAAGAGTTTTGCTTGGCAATATGTACATGTCTTTGATTGTGGCAAATAGAACTTTTGAAAACCAGAATGATCTGTAAAGTTTCTTGCACAATTATATCTTGCGGTAGAACTTTGACATGGTTGATCAACTCTATTTGTTTTGTTTATATTCAAATTAGCTCTATGTTCAAAAAGTAACGTACTACCATGTTCTTGTTCTTCATTGTTCATTGGTCCAACAAAATCTTGATCTGCTTCAAATATTGATAAATAAATTTTGTAAGTGTTTTAACCTAAAAATTAAAACATTTTTTTTCTAGTTATAGAATATATGATAGGATGTGGCTTAATAAACTATATAGATGATAAATTTAATATTATTTTAAACCGATTAACATGCATATATATAACATAGCAAATTATATGGAACGGTTCTTTGAAGTAATACCTTGTGTATAATGAGAGGAAGATGTTGAAAAAGAACTACCAGCACTACTTGTTTGTGACGCATCATCATTGATATTTTTATCAACTCTTCTAGATCTTTTACATGTATAATCAATACGATATTGTTCACGTTTTGCTTCTTTTTCTTCTTCAGTCATTAACTCTCTTTTTTTTCTTTCTGCGAAGTCGATGGTGTTCCAAATGCCTTTTCTTTTGTTCGGAACTTAATTCAGACCGACATAGCCTTTTTCTTTCAGCCTTGATTTGAGCATCCAATAATGCTTGTTGGTGAGCTCTCTCAATGATTCTAGGGCTTCTACGAAGTATCAAAGGTGTTTCGGTACATTGCATTGCTTGTGGTTTCTTTCAATAATTCTTGGACTTTTACGGGGTTGTAAGGGTGGTATGTAATTGGATTCAATTTGATGATGTTGAACTTTATTTGTAGTTTTTTGTAAATCAGGGACTTGGTTGGCTTCCATTGTCTGAAAATAGTCAACTGAATGATAAAAATTCAAATATAAATTTGCTTTTAAGTTATTTCAGTTTCAATAAGATTTCCAATATATAAGATAAATTCAAACATCAATTAAATAACATGTATATTCACATATCAATATATATGTGTGTAATGGACTTTTATATATTAAAATCAACTATATCTGGTTTCCAATGTTGTAAATGTTTGTATTACATGGACAATGAATTTCTTTATTACTTTGATCATTAAATTTAGTGAATTTAATAAATTTGACTACACCATTACAAAAATGTTTCTTTAGTATATCTTTCATATTAGTTCAAACTTCATATATCTAACTATAGTCGAAATAATAATCGAACATTTTTCTTGATTTGAAAAAATATGGTAGAAATTTAAGTAAACACGTTACTTCATATTAAAATCCTGTAGGATTAATTTATACCCTTCATCATTAAAGAAAATTCATTTTAACTTCACGTTGATTTTATGATTACTATTTTAACTCATTTTATGATTACTATTTTAATTTTACATTAATTTTAAGCATAATTTTTTTTTACTTTGACGGCCGGTCAACCTACTTCCCATTACAAATATAATAACATAAGCATATTTTCTAAATCATTTCAGGTTAAATGGTTCAACAAAATTTCGGCAGCACTTCCCTTTGGTCCCTGTATCATACACGAATGCGTGTACACAGGGAGCAAAAAGGAAGTGTCATCGAAATTTTGTTAACCATTTAAACAGAAATGATTTATAAAATATGCTTACGTTATTATATTTGTAACTTGTCCAATACTGGGATAAATCCAACAAATATTGTATCAGATGAATATAGATGTTCGTTTTGTGGAAAAACGAACATCCATATAACGATCATACACAACACTTGTCAGACGGGGCCAAAATTCTCTAAGGGGCATATATAAATAAAACTCATTTTATGATTACTATTTTAATTTTACATTAATTTTAAACATATTTTTTTTTACTTTGACGGTCGGTCAACCTACTTCCTATTACAAATATAATAACGTAAGCATATTTTATAAATCATTTCAGGTTAAATGGTTCAACAAAATTTCGGTAGCACTTCCCTTTGGTCCCTGTATCATACACGAATGCGTGTACACAGGGAACAAAAAGGAAGTGTCATCGAAATTTTGTTAACCATTTAAACTGAAATGATTTATAACATATGCTTACGTTATTATATTTGTAACTTGTCCAATACTGGGACAAATCCAACAAATATTGTATCAGATGAATATAGATGTTCGTTTTGTGGAAAAACGAACATCCATATAACGATCATATACAACACTTGTCAAACGGGGCTAAAATTCTCTAAGGGGCATATATAAATAAAACTCATTTTATGATTACTATTTTAATTTTACATTAATTTTAAACATAATTATTTTTTTACTTTGATGGCCGGTCAACCTACTTCCCATTACAAATATAATAACATAAGCATATTTTATAAATCATTTCAGGTTAAATGGTTCAACAAAATTTCGGCAGCACTTCCCATTGGTCCCTGTATCATACACGAATGCATGTACACAGGGAACAAAAAGGAAATGTCATCGAAATTTTGTTAACCATTTAAACTAAAATGATTTATAAAATATGCTTACATTATTATATTTGTAACTTGTCCAATACTGGGAAAAATCCAACAAATACTGTATCAGATGAATATAAATGTCCGTTTTGTGGAAAAACGAACATCCATATAACGATTATATACAACACTTGTCAGACGGGGCCAAAATTCTTTAAGGGTAAATAGAACACATTTTACAATTATTATTTAACTACAAATTATTTTATAATTCATTCAATGATTTAAATATTTACTACCTAAATTTGAAACTTGAAAATGTAGTTTAACTTTCATTTAACTATTTAAAAAATTAATTTACCGATTTTTTAACTAAAATAGATATTTAGTACTAATAGCAATTTAAAATAAATATATTTTATCTATTAACTTCACATCCTTATGCAAAACCATGACATGATACTCGATAATAATGTTTCCAGTACTATTATCCAGCTGAGAGTCTATGCATGTGCATACCCTGTCGCAAACCTAAGACCTTTGGAATAACGTGACATAAAAACGGATAGCCTATAATAATGTGTTCAACACATGTAATATAGAGTATATGAGTGATGCATGATTAGCATTAACTACCGAATTTATAGTTTGAAATACCATGAAAATGCCTATAATTATGTCAAGGCAATAAGACTCTAGCAGAACCAAAAGTGCATGCTATATCAAAAAAAACTCTTAACGGTTATACTAAAGCATGCAAGAAAGAAGTATTATCTAAGCGATGACGACTTTTACTTTGTTAGCCACAACTTGAGGTTGAAACCATAAGTGTGAAATGCTGGTAATACACATAATTTATCGAAACGTTTCAACTATAAATGCATGCAGCAAGAGGTTGACAATATCATCCATATGGTTTATAGACCTTGTGTAGTTTATATAAGTTTACAAATCATGCATGTATAATAACTCACACTCCAAACCGCAAGACCTACACATGTCAAAATTGATGACAACTTTTAACTATTAGATATATGCCAATTTTAGATATGTCAAAAGTGATTAGCATTAACTACCTATTCTATAGAAGTTTACAAATCATGCACATGTATAATATGCCGTGCGAGAAGATTGCGCCAATGCGGAAGCACAATGAACAGGATCTAGATTTTCCAATTGAACATCAATCTAATCTGATAGCAATTATTCTATTACATCAACAAAATAGTAAACAACTATAACAGAGAAACAAAGAGACACACAATATTTATACTGGTTCCACTATCATCGAGATAGTGTACGTCCAGTCCAAAAGAGAGGATTTTATTCCACATAAGAGAATTACAAGAGATTACAAAAATAAGAGTTTACATATCTTAACAAGAAGAGACACCATTGGGATCACTGGCTCCATGCCAGGATGGGTTTACAATGAAGTATACCCCTCAATATATAGTCAATGAAATGTATGTGAGTCATCAATCAAATTACCAACATATGGTAATAATATAATGGAGGCAAATTACCATAGCACCAAATGTGCAAACATGGGAAGTAGATCAATCCGTTTCTTTAACATAGATGGAAGAAATTAATGCTTGCATTTATTTCTTTCCATCTCATTCAAATGCAATCAATTAATTCATGCATTTCCATATTAACCAAATATTTACTTTCCATCTATTTGTGATTTTGTATCACCTAAATTTAACACTCCACCTTGATGCAAAATAACATATCTTCAACACCCCATCTCCAATCAAATTCTCTTCACATCATAAAACTCTTCAACAGAACTCCACCTTAAATCAAAATCTCACAATGAGATAAAAAAACAAAAATGAATATTTGCCAAATGGGTTCCAGCAAAGCTACCCCCATCACATCATGTTAACGAGCTCAGACTACGTCCCCGCCCGCTAACAAATTGTTGCAAATATCCAAAAAAAAAAAAGCAGATTCCAAAATAATCTCAACACCATCAAGGCCAAAAATAATTCTCTCAATCACCAATTCAAAAAACAGAGCCAAAATCCAAAACTATGTATGCAAGATAATTCTCTCTCCTTCCACATACCTGTATGTAGCACCTCCTTTAAGATGACATCACAAAATCGACGATGTGTCACAGTGGCACCAAATCCGCCAAAATCAGCTATATGAACTGAACACTCCAAGACGGTATCACAAGTCAATAAGTTTGAATGGCGTCAAATCCGTCACCAAAATCAGCTAAATCGGATACAGTTCCTAAACCCAGTGGTCCCTTCAACACAATAAACTCTTTATCTCTCATACAGTGCGAGCATTTATCAACTGAACTTGAAGTTATACAGAGTCCTCAAACACTTGGAAAGGTCGCTAACACCTCCAGCTGTTCGTCTTTGGTCGCTACCACCTCTAAGCAATTTCTCCAAGCCGTTTTCTACGAAGTCGCTTTTCTACGGTTTGTCAGGCCGTGTTCTAACATATAACTCCACCTTAATGAGAATCCGAAGCTCAAGCTATATCAAAGTTCCAAGCCTGGAACACTCTTCTCTCTCAAAATAATCTTCTCCACCAAAGTCTCATTTTCCTCCAAAATAGTAATAGCATAATCACCACTAAATCTACCA
The DNA here is from genome assembly GCA_030737875.1 of Allium sativum. Taxonomy (NCBI): domain Eukaryota; kingdom Viridiplantae; phylum Streptophyta; class Magnoliopsida; order Asparagales; family Amaryllidaceae; genus Allium; species Allium sativum. The sequence continues at coordinate 23,093 of JASFAX010005603.1, forward strand.
ACCTTTGTAGAAATAATTGATGCACAATTTAAAACAAATCGCCTCGCTCTGATACCAATCTGTTGTGCGAGAAGATTGCGCCAATGCGGAAGCACAATGAACAGTATCTAGATTTGCCAATTGAACATCAGTCTAATCTGATAGCAATTATTCTATTACATCAACAAAATAGTAAACAACTATAACAGAGAAACAAAGAGACACACAATATTTATATTGGTTCCACTATCATCGAGATAGTGTACGTCTAGTCCAAAAGAGAGGATTTTATTCCACATGAGAGAATTACAAGAGATTACAAAAATAAGAGTTTACATATCTTAACAAGAAGAGACACCATTGGGATCACTAGCTCCATGTCAGGATGGGTTTGCAATGAAGTATACCCCTCAATATATAGCCAATGAAATGTATGTGAGTCATCAATCAAATTACCAACATATGGTAATAATATAATGGAGGCAAATTACGATAGCACCAAATGTGCAAACACGGGAAGTAAATCAATCTGTTTCTTTAGCATAGATGGAAGAAATTAATGCTTGCATTTATTTCTTTCCATCTCATTCAAATGCAATCAATTAATTCATGCATTTCCATATTAACCAAATATTTACTTTCCATCTATTTGTGATTTTGTATCACCTTAATTTAACATAATATTCCACACTCCAAATTGCAAGATCTACACATGTCAAAAGTTGATACTAAAAACATGGCACATATCCAATATTGACATTAATTGCCAATTAGACAGTCTGTTTTTGTAAGAACCTTTCTTTATATTAAAATATGACTACTCAGTCTGCTAACTTTTGAGACAATGTCCGAACACTCTCAAATGATAATATGTGACTATAACTGGTTTTGGTGTTCCTTTTTTTCTTCTAAATATGTGTAGTATTCAGTTGCCATTTTATTTGGTTGGATATATAAGGTTATTAACGTAGTTGACATAATGTGGTATATGTCATATGATGACGGTGATGCTCAGGAGTGGAGCTAAATTGAGGCTAGCAGGTGAAAAGGTTCTAGATGAAACTTTACAATCTTCTCATTCCTCTCCCAATTGTGTTTTCTTCAATATTAAATTATTATAGTTTAGTTTTTATGATCTTAGTAGAACAGAATTGTTTGTAGAGTAAAATTTATAGCTATACATTCTTTGTCTTTTATCTCATGATCTCAATTTGTCATAAATATTCAAATTAATAAGAGGAGAGTTTTAATAACTTAAAATTAATCATCATTTTAGTAAATTTATTTTATTGCTTTTTGGATTCTCATGGTTATTTTATTTACTTTAAATCATTTTCATATAAAAATGACATATAAGAATCGACAGTTGTTACAAAGATTATATTTTACTCGTCATTGATTCCATAAAATGTCATTAATGCACTTTTTTTTAAACAGAAGTAGTCAAACTATTTTAGTCTATTTTATCAACATGCACAAATTTATCAATTTACCATTGGATGTCGTTGCACTTACATAAGAGGTTGAATTTAGAAGGTAATCAAACTGCTTGGATATTTTGTATCATAAGTTGTGTCAAACAACTTGCATCCCAATGGATTTTTCATTTAATATGCTATATTATAATTAATTTCAATACAAAAATTGCAATGATCTAACCAATAAATGGAACTCACCGTACCCTACGTATAATTGATCATTCACAAAACCAAACCAACTGGGATCATGTGGACAGAGGAATTGCGAACTTGATATTTTATCCAACGTCTTTCACTTAATTGACTTACATTATAATTTACCCATTAAAGATACAATAAGTATCATTCAAGTAACGGTACATTGAACTATTGTTATTGATAAATATAAAAGAATTCTTAAATAAATAAAAGTTATCTTCAAATTACTATGATACTATGATACATTTGTGCATAAATTTTCTTGGACTGTATCATTACTGCTAATGCGCTACAATATTAGTATTCCAATCGAGTTTTATTGTTTCTATTTCGTAAACATGCAAAAATACTCATTTAGTTCAATAGATAACAGTAAGGTTTTAGCATAGTTCTTCACAAATATGTTTTAATTGAATTCACATTAAAGTACCAAAAAACTGATATATAGTTTTCTTGTATTAAAGTATCATTGGAAAAATTAGATATCTAAGAGAATTCTCCAAGTAAATTACTAACGACGAAGAGTTGATTCAAAAATTTTAACATGGAATTATAGAGGAATAATTTATATTTGCATTCAACTTTCAGTTGAAAATCATGCAGTAGAATAGTTATACACAAAAATTTTGCAATAGAAAAATATATACATGTAGTCCGACTAAAAAAGTGAAAAATATAGCTAATTTACCAATAAAAATTGACCAACAAAATCAACGATTGTATTTAATAAATTAACATAAATAGGTATAAATTTTGTTTACCTAAGTGGGAAAGAGCTCCCAAATTAATCATTACTTTTAAATATGTTCAGCATATTGAAATAAAACGCGCGCCATCATCACGCTCCAAGCGTAAGACGTAACGTTCGTAATAATATTTAGAGTACAAAATGAAAAGGAACATTGATACAAAATAAACTGAGCCTAAGGAATACACATTTGAGCTATGTGCATTGAGAATAGTTAGTATGCACTAAGGTTAAACAATGGCTGAATAATTAAGAATATAGTTTTGTAGGGAATTGTATCAAACAAAAAACATGGGTACTTAAAATAATAACACAAATTTCTTACTAATAGTAACGGATTAATAAAATACACAATGCTGACAATTATATCTTCGCAATAATATCTAAAGTAATAAAGTTAAAATCAAAGAACCATAAAGTAGAATTTTTTTGAATATGGTGTTTACCAAATAAATAGAAAGTAGCAGCGAAATCAATAAAGAAAAGAACAATTACCCAAACTTTAGAGGCAGTTTGTGTAGGGCACATCACAAACTAAAAGTAGCACCCTGAAATTAAAATAAATTTTTGTAGAGTATAATCCAAAATAGAGTTTGATGCTAAAGTAGATATACTTCAAAGCTAAGGAAGATTGTAAGAACATACTAAGGATTTTCTGCCCTATTACGATTATATATATATATATATATATATTTTAAATTGAAGAATAATATAGGAAGAATGGAAATTAAATCAAAATTGCAACAGGAAGAGGAGAACAGCTGTCATGTTGTGCAATTTACGAATGAATCAGACTTTAAAAGGTGGCATAAGAAGGTGTTTTCATACTTTGGTTAACAATAAAACAGGATGGAGTTCGACATACTATGTCAAGTGGGGGTAATATGCCAAATTTAAAATATATTCCGAAGGAGACAAAATTCTACGACAATCGTTTTTGTCTCTTAGCTTTCAAATCACAAATAGTAAGTTAAGCACATGATGAAAATACAGGAAATTGTACCCATAATCCATTCAAGGCTTATTTGGAAAGAATACCGCAGTTGAAGAGAGAAGATTCATGTTCATAAACAACATAGAAAAGTTGTAAATCAAACCTAGATAAAACAACAACCTTTTTTCCTTCAACTACCCACGTTTTCGAAGAAGCGCTTTTTCCCTTATCGAATAGGTACCGCTCACTTTTATCTCATCAGTATGCCATTGGAATTTATAATTCAATTGACGCCTCGGAACTGTCTACAAAAGTTAAAAAAAAAGTTTTCATTGTAGTTAGAGTGGAAGTCTGGTGATGAGTTTAGGGAGATGCTCGGTGACCATTGTTGAGGGGATGAGAAAAATTGTAGTTAAGGAAAGGGGAGAAGAGAAATAGTAATGGGCTGAACGTAAATATTGAGTATCTGTGTATTAATATTCAATTTTCATACCTTTCATTAAACAATCAAAGCAGAGTCGGTCTGAAGTCGAATTTGAACCCAAAGATTGATGACCCTATGATTTGAAGGAGGAAGAGCAACATAAACGATGAGTGACTTTATATTAAAAGAGAAAAACAGTCAGTAGAAAGTACCAAAATCTGAAGTCCGAAATCAGAATCTGTATGAAGCCCTTCACCTGGAGAGTTGAATCAGAATCGATCTCAAGCCCTTCACCTGGAGCGTTAAATCAGAATCGATCTCAATCCCTTCGCCTGGAGCGTTAAATCAGAATCAATCTCAATCCCTTCGCCTGGTGCGTTAAATCAGAATCGATCTCAATCCCTTCGCCCGGAGCATTAAATCAGAATCGATCTCAATCCCTTCGCCTGGAGCGTTAAATCAGAATCGATCTCAATCCCTTCGCCTAGAGCGTTAAATCAGAATCGATCTCAATCCCTTCGCCTGGAGCGTTAGATCAGAATCGATCTCAATCCCTTCGCCTGTAGTATTGATTAAGAATCAATCTCAAGCCCTTTGCCTGGAGTGTTGAATCAGAATCGATCTCAAGCCGTTCGGCTGGAGTGTTGAATCATGATCGATCTTAAGCCATTTGCCTGGAGTGCTGAATTAGAATCGATCTGAAGCTAAGAGAGTGATGAATTAGGTTTTATTCTCCCTGCGAATGTCTTTAAAAGATCGAAGATGAAGGAAATTAGGTTTTAGGAGATGTAATGGGCACGAAGTAAAAGTAGCAGATACGATAAGAGAGCGATGAGGCGAGAATTCAGGGGTATTTTTGGGATTTCAAAAAGACGTCAAGTAAAATAGTGGAATAAATTTACCTTATTAGTAGTAGAGAAGTAGATATATATATAAATAAAGAATACAAGCTTTTGTATAGGCCCAAAAAAGAGGGAGGAGTTGGGCTGAAAAAATTATTCGAACTCAAAAAGGCATATGGACTGAAGCTAGCCTGGAACTTAATTTCTTCAAATAATTTATGGGCTGTGTGGATGAGGGCCAGATACAACAAAAGAAACTTCTTGACCTCACCCATTGACAACAACTCAACATTATTTGGAAAACTTGTCTGAAATTCAAACAAGAACTAAAGAGCAGAATTCAGCGAGAGATAGCCAATGGGAAGTCAAATGACTTGTGGCATGACCCATGGTTGAATGGTAAAAGTCTAATTGACAGACATGGTTGGGATAGCTTTTCAGCTAATGGTGCAACGACAATCACAGTGAACACGATTATCTCAAACAATTCATGGAACTGCAATAATAATCTGATAGCACACAACCTAGCAAATGAACTTGCAGTGAAAACAATTAACCCTAACAAGTCTGAAGATGAGTGGAAGTGGGCTAAAGGAAAATTTATTCTTAAAAATGTATGGGAAAGCATTAGGCAAGTGCATGAGCAGGTAACTTGGAGCAAAGTGGCATGGACAAGGTCTTGTCCACCAAAAATGTCTCAAGGCCTATATAAAGCTATCCTAGACAAGCTGCCTACTAAAGAATGACTACATAGTTGGGGTATCAAAGACGAAGACATATGGTATCTTTGCAATAAAGAAAGGGAAACTCTTAACCATCTATTCTTCAAATGTCAGTAAAGTAGAAGGCTATGGGCCATTCAAAAATTAAAATGCTTCAATACTGATCAAATTGGAAGTTTAGAGGACGAAATCAACTATGTGCACGATGGGAGTAATATGTCGCAATTGATGATAGAGGTTGGCCTCGCAACCACAGTGTGGTAGACATGGCAAGAACGCAACACCCGTGCTTTCAAGAAGAAGGGAAAAGACATGTTAGTAAACGCAATAGCAATTAATCGAGAAATTGCAATAATAATTGACATATTTAAACCGTAGTATCTCACCACTACAACGGAACAAGAACTATTGCAATTGGAGAAGTGGAACTGGATGGCAATGATTGGGGGAAGGCGAAGAGAGAATCTGCGGCTGCCATGAAGTAAGCTGCTACCCTAATTTTTCTTCAATTGGGAACTTTTTGTTTACTTTTGCAGACGATGTGGAATCAGCGAAAAGTTAACAATTGTTGTATTATGTCTCCCGTACTTTCAGTTCAGTCTTTGTAATATTTGGGCCGACCCGGCTTTATGGGCTGAAATAAAAATTTACCAATTTCAATATATATATATATATATATATATAAAGAATAAACTGTTTAAATATAATTATTTACCTTATCATCTAACACTAGGAGATTTCTTCCTAGATATTCCTTGTCACCTCTACTGCTGTAACTTTCCCTGATTCTAATAACTCGAAATATGATTTTCCAGTCATATTTATTATCAATAGGTTTTAGAGAGCTTAAGTTATCAAATCTTTCCATATATGCCGGTGATATGAGCTCCTAGGAAAAAAAAGGTTAGCTAAGTTTTGATAATCAATGACATATGGATGAAAATAAATAAAGGAGATGTTACATTTATATATGCGATATTGACAGTTTTAGAATAGAAGTACTAATCTAAGAATACAGAGAGGCTTGGAGATGACGAGGGCGTGACAATATGGAGAAGTAGGGACAAAAGTGATTTATATTGTGCTATGTACAATCTCTTTACGTGGTCAAACATGATGGTCCATATTCATTTTATTTTTTTTGAATAAAATTGAAAGACACGTCTATAATTTAATTTAATTGGTTAGTTGCTCATGTTAAGTTAAGGATTATGAAGTAATTAACTACTAAAATTGGAAGTGACACTATCATGGATTTTTATATTCATTTTACAAGTAACCTTATATGAATATTTGATGCATAAGTGAGATTAATAAAATAATAAATTAAAGTAAACAAATATTACAATATAAATTATTATAATAAAAAACAAGTAATTATAAGATAAGATGTAACTGGCAAAATATTGAACATTCCAGAATATGAACAATGTAGAATACAGTAATGAAGAAAAGTGGCATGAATAGATGTAAAATCAAAGGGGAAGAGAAATGATAACGTAGAAGATAGAGAAAATAATAAAATAAAAGTGAAGGGAACTTTAGGAGGGAAATTGCAGTCAAGTATATTGAATATTGGTGCAACAATTTTTTTCCTTCTCTAACGTAAATTTATCGTTTTTTTTACATTTTATAAGACTTAATGCATGACCGTATTGCCAATTATATATTAATTATCACATAATAAGTACTAATAATTCACTGTAAGATTTTCTGATTTGAGCTGGCAATGTTCTAAAACTACTGTCGAATTCCCAAATATGAAGTCAGTCAAAAGGGCTTTTTTTGCACCCTTCTGTTATAAATTTAATTCCTATTTTTTACTTGATTTGTAGTTCACATGTTCGCCTCCCTTTTCTATTGAATTTGATCCACAAACTTTAAATAATTGCTGAAACAATTGGAAACAAATCCAGTTACCTTTTCCTTGAACACATTCTACGGATTTATTACCAAAATGAGAGTAAAATCTAACCAACAATACCGGCTTCAAAAAAAAAACAATACTTTCATTTTATAATCCTATTTTCTACAGACACTGAAGATGTATAAACATAAGATAAAGCAACACAAAGTTTTATTTGTTCATTTGGATGTTTTAGAAATGCATTGAATGGAATAATCTCTTCTTAAAATAGTAATCTTAAGAGAAATCAGGGACAAAAATTGATGAATTAATATTAAAGCACCATATATAACTTGCATATCAAATGAAACAAAAAGTTCCAAATGAGCAAGTAATCTTATGTACATAGTATTAATTATTCTAAGAAACAACTTTTTAAAAATTTGATTAAATAAAATAGTAAGAAATACATGTGGAAATAGTTGTAAAAATGGTATATTACAATGTAATAATTTGAACTAAATTTAGAATGGACTTATCCGATTTTTTTATAGAAAAGAACTAAATCTGACTATTTTATTTGATAATATATTTAAAGAAAAATCAGTCATAATAATTAAAAATAAATTAATAAAAATAGACATGCTTTTGTCGATTCTACTTGTGCAACAGTTTATGTTTCTGTTGTTGTTACGTCGATTTGTCCACACAGAAATAATATGGGAAAGAAAATATTATTTATATATGTTAAGATATCATTGTAAAATCATATACAAATAATTGGTATCTATTTTAGTCAAATGAGTAAAGGTACTAATGTTGTATCACTGTGGTACATAATATAAAAAGAAATAAAACAATGAAACTTATGAGAATATATGGAAAAAGTATATATAAATAACAAGTGAAATTAATTGTAAGTGTATAAGTGCTATAGAATTATCATGCTTTGAAGAAGCTAATATACATATGAACGCCTAGGTTAGAAATGCAAGCGATAAAAAGTTGACCTTTACATTCTACAATTACTATTCCATTTGTAGATTGACCTATAACCTGAAATAACAACATATATAGCAGGAATATTGGATAGATATAAAAAAGGTACCAAGCTATTTAAACAAAACATATACAAAAAAAATTAACCAAAGAATATTGGGAAAAAATTCATGATCATTTTTGGTAAAAGAAAATAATCGAACAATTCCCTCTATTTTAAAAGGCCAACTCTAGCAACTGGTTCAAAATGTGTATTGATGAAAACAAAAATGAAAGACACTGTCAAATATATTAAAATTAGAACAAATAGTAAGCTAGAACTAATTTACTATTATATATACTTAAGTTAATCATGAGGTAACTTGGGCCAAACATTTGTTTTCTTTATGATATTCAATCTTGACATAAATACAAAATTGGAAATAAAGATTCGGTAGATATAATACCAACTGAAATAAATAAAGATTTTATTATAATTCTTAGCTGTTCAAAATTGGAGATCAGTATATGTCTGTTCAATATAAATTACAAAACCAGAATAACATTTAAAAATGAATGATGAATGGAAGGGTCAAATAAGCATAAATTTCATCATACCAGTTTACAATTTTGCATTTGTTTTATATTCGTGCCCAACAGAAAAAATTCACCATGACTTTCAAAACATAAGGTATAGTGAAAAAAAACACAGTAGCAGTATGACATGAATTTAAGTGAATATAATGAACAAAAAATGCTACATAATATTAATTTATCCATTCTCCCATGTTGGGGCATACCACGGACTAGTTCAAGAACAACAACACATTGGGGCATACCACGGAAAGCTCAAAGTATAGTCATGGAGTTTCAGTTGCTAATGAGCAAGTTGTTGAATCCAAAATTGAACCAAAGAAGAAGAAAATTAAAGACAAGAGCAAGCAAGAGGCAAATGGTAGGGAGATCGAGAAAACGAAAAAGAAGAGTCATTAAATTTCGGATGATGGCTAGGTCGAAGTAAAGAAGAAGAAGAAGTCGAACGTCATAGATGATGAGTAATCATGAGTTGTTATACAATAAAAAGAAAATCAAATCTTTTAGGCTAACGTTTTGTCATACGGAACTGATGATGCTGTGTTACGTGCCTCTTAAGCTATAAATTTTTTTGTTAGTTCTTTATTGAACTTGTATAAGCTTTCTCTTTAGTTTGAGGATTGCTATATGTTTTTGTATAAAAATACAATATCTCTTTAAAAAGATAAACAAGTTTATCTTTTTAAACAACTTTAATTCTGGGTTCAAAATTATTTCTTCCTTAATAATTATGTTTAAAAATAATTTTAAACATTTTTTCCTTAATAATTTAACAATATTTTTGTATAAAAAACTAACTTGTATGTACGATTGTGTGACAACAATAATTATTTAAAAATATATTATTTTTATCTTTTTCTTCTTTGTCATTATAAATTGATTAAAATGATATATCTATTTATCACTATATCTTAGTATGATAAAAAGCAGTAAAATTTTAAATCAAAAAACAAATACGTAAATTACTTATTACATGCATAAAATAATGCAATTTTTTCCGCGTAAGATTTTAATTCTTCTACTTAAAAAAACATTGTTTGTTTAAAAAGATAAATATATTTATCTTTTTTGTCTACTACTTTTATAAAATTAAATGATAAAAATATTTAAAAAATGATTGCTTAATACTCTAACAAAATTTTAAATAAAAATTTATTATTTGTAGAGAGGCAAAGCTTGGAGTTTATCTCGATCTTTGATTTTAGGCTATCTACGGATTTTACGCTTGGTTTGTTTGCATCATTGGAGTTACAACCTACTTTTTTGGAGTGCATTGGATCCACACAACGAGAGGACCAACAGTTAATGGACATCATGGATAGACTTAGTGGAGGAGAGACCTCTATTCATCTAGCTAGATATTTTGTTGACGAGAAGGGGTGGCTACGTCGAGATGGAATACTTTGTCACTACACCATATATGTTAATTAGGCTATGTTTTTAGCCGTATCTAAAGCATTTAGGCACGGTAAAGAGCCGTATCAAAAAATGCCATGTTAAATTTTTAGATACGGCTCAAAACCATATCCCAATTTGATAACATACGGCCATTGGCCGTATCTAAAGCATAAGTAGATACGGCTATAAACCGTATCTTATACGTGTGTGTATATATGCATATATATATATATATATATATATATATATATAAGCAGAAACTGCAACACATATTATTTGTAACACAAAGCATATATAACACAGGGTACAATAATTCACAATTGTAACAATAAACGAAACAATTTTATGAAATATTTCATTACATTACAATATATAATGATACATGCTATTTGATTACATTACAATAAATAAGATACACAATGTTTCATTACATTAAAGAAGATACATAATGTTACATTACAATAAAGAAGATACGTACCGTTTCATAATTACATTACAATAAAGAAGGTAAACTTCAGTGATCAACCACTCTCCGCTTTTCAACTTCGACGATCGACCACTTCGATCCTTCAAGATGAACATCCTCCAAAACAAACAAAAGGTCATAAACCAGCCAAGCAGCATTGCATTCTATCAGGAACACAACAATACTACTGCATAAAAGTATGACACCATGCACCCTCAGTAAACAATACCAAGGTAATCTCAAACCAAACAAGAACCACTGGCAGAACCAAGCTTAATTATTAGCTTCATCCAAAAGCCAGCCACTAAAACTCAAAGTAGAGAAAATCGAAAACTAAATCCATGCTTATTAGCTTCATCCAAATCCATGCTTATTAGCTTCATCCAAATGACGGAGGCTGTTGCACACACATGTTATAATAGTCAGGGGCGAATATAGGAATATATATGAGAAGGGGCAACAACAATCATCCATAAAAAAGTTATATATTGATATACAAAAATTTGTTTCATTTTTTCATACCAAAAACCAAAAAGTTACTTCATATAGGTTTTCATCTACAATTGTTCCCGTCGAGATTTCATAGATTGAAATCTTTGCATAATAGCTTCATTGTCAATTTCTTTGAAAATATCCTTCTCAATATATGTAACCAAACAAGCGTTAAGCCAATCGTCTTCCATATGACTACGCAATCGATTCTTGATAATTTTCATAGCAGAGAAAGTTCTTTTAACAGTTGCAGTTGCTACAGGTAAAGTCAATGCCAAGACAATGAGTTTGTACACAAATGGGTAAATTATTTGTCTTTTTCTTTCACCATTTTATTTGCAAGAGTAGCTATGTCTTTAATCGCCAAAAACTCATCGTCCGAACGCATATCCATAATATAAATTTCAAGTTAATTCTCAAGTACCACAATATCACACATAGAAAAATCTTTTGGATAAAATCGAGCAAATTTAAGCAACTTTGCAATGTTGAAAGAAGAAAATGAATCGACTGGATTAAGACTTCCCATACACAAAAGCAACTCACTATTTTGCTCTGTAAACCGATTATTTAGTTCCGAAAGTTGCAAATCTATGACGGTGTTGCAAACGTCAATGACAAGTCGTTAGTTATTCCTAAGATTTTTTTTATCAAGTGCATGGTAAAGACAAAGTCATATGAGTGAATTATGTCTAGCAAAACTTGTGCATCGACCTTTTGTTTTGAACTAATACCGTCATCCACAATAATTTGTAACGCCTCACGCACATAAGTTAACATAGTAATAAGTCTAATAAGTGTACCATAGTGTGATCCCCATCGAGGGTCACCAGGTCGTTGTAAACTTGTTTCTTGATTCAATCCTTTTCCAATAAGAATCTCTTCTTTAGTCAAAGCTTCAACTTCAGATTAGTAAGGATCAGTGTACATGGTGCAATAATACACACAAAAGAGTAGGGCAACACAAGTAAAAGTGTCTGAATTCGAGGTCGACAAATACAACACAAGTAAATTATAGCAAAAACACTGCTGCACTATAAAACTGGGGATAATACCCAATTTAAACACAATAGCGGCATGAATTCTAGGTAGATAATCGCATGCAACTATCTATCATTCATATTTTTGAACTAAGGAATGGAAATTCAAATTAAACCCAATTTAAACCTAATTCGAATTCAAATTAAACCCAATTCATATTTAAATTTAACTGTGATCTA
>JASFAX010005604.1:0-35408 GCA_030737875.1 Allium sativum
GGCTTGTATGATCCTCTTTAGCTTGCATTAAAGTCTTGTTTCTCTATTGGCATCATAAAGGAGGAGTCTTGATCAAGTTTGCTTGCATTTTGTGGTTTTAATTAGTTGCATAAGGGGGTTTCTTACATTTGCTATACTCATTTGAGTCGTCATAGCATTGTAAGCCTATTTCTACTCTTGTATTTTGACTATGAAGTTAATATGTTATGTTGCAAGTTGAGTTTGGGGTTAATCATGATATGTGCTTTGACCTTATGATTTTATGCATAAGCTTACTCTATGCATGTTAGTAAAGTCATTACCTTGGCTTTATGCATAGAAAGATATGATCTTTGGTTGGAAAGGTTGCATGATGCAACTTTGAAACTCTCATAAACCTTGTATTAACATGCATATAATGTTATATGCATGTTACTAGTTCTTATCTCATGCTATCTATGGCCATGTTCCGCTTATTTGCCAAGTTTGATGTTATGTATGCATATGAACCTTATGCAAGTTGAAACCATGTTATGCATGCATATGAACCTTATGCAAGTTGAAACCATGTTATGCATGCATACGAACCTTATGCAAGCTGAAACCATGTTATGCATGCATATGAACACTATGCAAGTTAAAATGATGTTATGCATGCTTATGAATATCTTGCAAGTTGATAACATGATATGCAAGTTTATGATCACATCTTTGTCTCATATGCCACCATGTTTAACTTGTGGCTCCAACACCTTTATGTCATGATTTTGCCAAGTTCCCTCTTTCTATCCTTTATGCGCTATTGCGATATGTAAAACGAGGGGATTGCGTTTGGGGTTGGGTAAACTTAAAAGACATAAAAACATAAGCTTGGGAATTTACCTATTAAGTTAGGTCTACCCATTGGGAATTTACCTATTAAGTTAGGTCTACCCAATTGCTTGAAAATTTGTAATGTGTTTTGAAAACATGATGGACATGACACTTAGACAACATGAGGATGGCCAACTCGAGGTTGGGTTGAGCTTGTAGCATAAACCTACCCGGAACCGACCGGCTTAACTAGTGGCTACAAGCAATAGGACCCAATGTGAGTAGTTGGTCATGTTGCACGTGAAACCCGAGGTTAGACTAAGTTGTGGTGTAAACCTACCCGGACCCGCCCGGCCTAACTAGTAACCACAGCAAGGTCTAATGTGAGAGGTTGGGTGCATTAAATGAATTAATGCCACATGGTAGGGTTAAGTCATGGACCGCTTGAATACTTAACCAATTAAACACGATGGGTTGGTAGGGTTAAGTCATGGACCTTGGGTACACTTAACCAACTTGGTACTTGGATGAGTTCGGTTAACCACGTTTAACCCATTAAGGAAACCCTAGTTGCGTGGTCCTTTGCACCAGTAACCCTCTTGGTTGTATCATGATACCCTAGGGACTAGGCTAGGGTGGGGCACGATTACTGGGATGACATGTAAGCGACCAAAACGACGGCTGTGTAGGTGCGCCGGTGTAGGTTCAGGCGGGCCATGGTCGTGCACATGGTCCGGAGTTGAAAAAGCAGGCACGGGCACCAGTAGGTTTAAACTGTGCGTGCTTGGTTTGTGTCAGTGGTTGACACCCTAGGACTTGATACACCCTAGGGTGGACCTAGCACAGTTTAGCTACACTTCGTAGTTGGGCCGTAAGACACCGACACTTGACGAGTTAGGCTTTAGGGAGCCGATCGACTAGACCGTGCTAGTTGGACCTTGATTTAGGTCATTCATGATGTTGGGCCAAACTTGGGCCTGGGGATCACTTCTTGTTTACACTTGACATGACTTGTGAAACTAGTACACTTGGTGCAAACCTCAACCTTGTATATGCGGTGCCACACTTGATCTGTCTTGTTGACTTTTTACCAGGCTAGTTATCATCCTATGACTCATCCTTGTTTACATATACAGTTAACTTTATTAGTTGTTGTACAATAGTAGGTAGGACTTACCAGTCTTTTGACTGACCCATTTTCTTTCTCCTCTTTTCTTTCGTTTCCCCCCCCCCTCCAGGTTTACAGGGCGGGAATACCAGTACTTAGCTTGGATCTTAGCTGCTTTTCTTGGATAGCTCATGTATGCTTTGGACTTGAGCTCGCTATGGTTTTCTACCTTGGGGATAGCTACTTTATGTTTTCCTTTCCAGTTTCCAGTTTTATGTTTCTAGACTTTGTTTATGGAAAATAATGATCAAGTACTGGGTTGTAACTTAACTCATGGTTTTGATATGCTAGTTTTTATCCGCTGCTATATTTACTCTATTTTTACTTATATGTTCTGTCTTGTGATATCTACATGCATGTTTACCTTGTTTAAACGCCCCTCCAAAGTCAGTGCCCTTGCAAGAGTGGCACTGGCGGAAGTGGGGTGTTACACCTCTCGATGAAGAGAATTACCTCCTATGGAAGTTCCAGATTGAAACAGCCTTGAAAGGATATGACCTTCAAGATTACGTCAAAGGAACAAGACCAGTGCCGCCTGCAATGATCAATGATAAAGATGGAAACATGGTCAGTAACCCAACATACACACATCATCAAAAACAAGACAGTTTATTGTCCTCATGGCTTCTCTCATCCATCAGCACTAGTTTGTTATCTCAAGTCATAGGATGTAACTCGTCCTATGAAATATGGTCAACAATACAACAGATCTTTAACTCGCAATCATCAGCGAGAATAATGCATTATCGAAGGGAATTTCAAAATGGAAGAAAAGGAGACTTATCTATGAGAGAATACATTTCTAAGGTCAAGACTCTGTGCGACAAATTAAAGGCTGTGGGACATTATGTATCAGACAACGAACAAATTATCACTCTCACAAATGGGCTAGATGAAGATTATGAGTCGGTTGTCACCTTTATAGCCACACAATCAACGTTACCTGATATCCAGACTGTATACTCTGCATTATTGGCGCATGAGGGCAGAGTTGAGCAAAGAAAAGCTACACAAACAGATTATAGCATAAATCTTGCCTTAAACACCAATAATGCAAGCACAAATCAAACAAGAAACGTACTTGGATTTGGAAGAGGCAATGGTCAAGGACCAAGAGGTAACTCGAATCAGAGAGGAAGAGGCAGAGGAAGATCCAACAACATTCCAAGAATCAAGTGCCAGATATGTGTAAAACCTGGGCATTCAGCAAATAGATGTTATTTCAGGTTCAATACAGATGTAAATAATGCACAGCAGAATCAATTCAATCAAAGAGGAGCTAATATAAACATGGCACAAAGAAGTCAAGGTAGATCCAACGTAGAAAGCTCAGCAATGACAATCAACAATGATGAACCTGGCAAAGTTGACGATATCAACAGTGAGGACTGGTTCCCAGATTCTGGAGCAACCAATCACATCACCAACAATTTGCAAAATCTAAATCTTGGAAATAAGAACTACTCAGGTAAGCAACTTATACACACTTGCAAGGGTGAAACGATGAATATATCACACACTGGAACAGGTTTGATAAAAGGAAAAAGAAACTTTTTCCTTAATAACTTACTTAGGGTTCCAAATGTCAAGAAAAACCTCATCAGTGTTTCCCAATTCACTAGTTACAACAAGGTATATTTTGAGTTTCACCCAAAATATTGTCTTGTTAGAGACTCTCTAAATAAAGACATATTATTACAGGGTAAATTGGATAATGGCCTATATCGATTCAGCAATTTGCAATCAAGATTGGGGAATGATAATAATACTTGGTGTTGTAATGCCAACATTCAATTTAACAATGATATTAACAGATTTAATTCTGATGATAATGATTGTAATTCTATTAGGAACGATTGTAATAATAATAACATGAGAAATGATCTTGGCATTTGGCACTGTAAACTAGGACATCCTAGTTATGACATAGTGATGAAGGTACTGAATGATAATAACATTTCATATAAAAGTTTACCTGTTTCCACCATATGTTCACACTGTCAAGTTGGCAAAAGCCATAAACTGCCTTTTGGCAGATCCAAGACAATATACTCCAAACCCCTTGAATTACTAACAACAGATTTATGGGGTCCTGCACCATTGAGCTCGAGACAAGGATACAGGTATTATCTATCTATAGTAGATGCATGCACCAGGTACACCTGGGTTTTCTTTCTAAAAGCTAAATCTGATACATATAATGCTATGCTACAGTTCACCAATTTCATAGAAAGACAATTGAACTGCAGCATAAAAATCATACAAACAGATGGGGGCAGCGAGTTCCTACCCCTAAAAGGATTTTTTAATAATAAAGGGATAATTCATAGAGTCACTTGCCCCTATACGTCTGAACAAAATGTCATAGTGGAAAGAAAACACAGGCATATAGTAGATACAGGCCTAACTCTACTATCTAAGGCATATATGTCGCTGAAATACTGGTATGAGGCATTTGACACAGCTGTGTATTTGATAAACATTATGCCAACTAAGGTTTTACAGTACAAATGTCCTTATGAAATATTGTATAAAAGGAAACCAGATTACAACATCTTAAGAACATTTGGGTGTTTGTGCTACCCATGCCTCAGACCATATAACAGCCATAAACTTTCTCTAAGATCCAGCAAGTGTACCTTTTTAGGATATGGAAACAATCAAAAAGGGTACAAATGCATGGATAGCAAGGGAAAGATTATTATTTCAAGGCATGTTGTTTTTAATGAAGATGTTTTTCCTTTTACATAGAAAAGCAACACAAACGAGCAAAAACAGGTTCAGTCAAGACTGGAAATAGGGACAATTCCTATACTAACTGAACACACAATTCAAACAGATCAAGGAGATACACCACATCAGACACCAGCTACTCCAATTGTATCAAGCACAAGATCTACTCCAACAGTATCAAGCACAAGGTCTGGGTACAGCTCAAGTGAGCACATGACTGATGATAAACCACATACAAATGGCAACAATGACACTAACAGTAATCAGGACAATAGAGATAGCAATACTTCATCAGAAGATGGCAATCAAAATAACAGGAATAGTAACACCTCATATGATGACAACAGCAACAGTGATAATGAAAGACAGGAAATACAACCTCGACATCATACGATCACTAGAGCTAAAAGGGCATATTCAAACCTAAAGTCTACAATGCGGCTATCAAAGACATAAAGCCTACAGATGAACCTATAACATTTGATCAGGCAATTAAACATAAGCAATGGTGTGATGCTATGAATGAGGAGTATGAAGCTTTACTCAGAAACAAGACTTGGAGTTTAGTTATACCCCCAAAAACAAGAACATAGTGGGTTGTAAATAGACCTACAAGTTGAAGAAAGATGCTAATGGTAGCATATCTAAATATAAAGCCAGATTAGTGGCAAGGGGGTTCTCACAAAAGTATGGCTTTGACTTTAATGAAACCTTTTCCGCAGTAGTCAAACCCACAACTATCAGAATTGTTCTGACTATTGCTCTACATCATGGATGGAATGTTAGACAATTAGATATGTGCAATGCTTTCTTAAATGGTGATCTAAATGAAGAAGTTTATATGCAGTAGCCAACAGGTTATGTCTGTAAAGGAAAAGAAAACTATGTGTGCAAACTTCATAAGGCTATTTACGGATTAAAGCAGGCATCAAGAACATGGTACATGAAGTTAAGAAATACTTTGGAAAAACTAGGATACAAGAGAACTATACCAGACAATTCTCTATACACCAAAATCACTGAAAAGAGTATCACATATATTTTAGTGTATGTTGACGATATTTTAATCACAGGTAGTGACAAAAAGGAAATTAACTACATGATAAATCAGCTGGACCAGATATTTGCAATTAAAGATATGGGGGAAGTCAATTATTTTTTAGGCATTCAGGTTCAGAGAAAATCAAATACAGAAATTTTCCTTTCTCAAAGGAAATACATTTCAGAAATTTTATCTAGAGCAAACATGGATAATGCAAAATCAATAGCTACACCTATGACCAGCAGTTTAAGACTTTCTAAAAATGATGGTGAAGCTATTGAAAACTGCAGTCAATATCGTAGCATAGTTGGGGCCTTACAATACTTTACTATTACAAGACCAGAGATCTGTTTCAGTGTCAATAAAGTTTGTCAATTCATGGCAAATCCCTTAAATAAACACTGGATTGCTGTTAAAAGGATTCTACGTTATCTAAAGGGGACTCTAGACTACGGATTGACAATTAAAGCCAGCCAAGACATGAATATAAATGCTTATAGTGATGTTGACTGGGCAAACGACCCAGACGACAGAAGATCAACATCTGACTACTGCTTGTTCATGGGACCGAACCCCATATCTTGGTGTACTAAGAAACAACCCACAATCTCTCGTTCGAGTACTGAAGCGGAGTATAGAGCGCTTGCATCTGCCACTGCCGAAGTCATGTGGGTGGAAACCCTAATTAAGGAATTAGGGTTAAGCCAGACGAAGAAGCCGACGCTTTGGTGTGACAACAAGAGCACAATTGGACTATCGATGAACCCTATCCAACATTCTAGAACGAAACATATCGAGATAGACCTTCACTTTGTCAGAGAAAGAACCGAAGCTGGAGAGATGAAGATCTATCACATACCAGCCTTCTATCAAAAGGCGGACATCCTGACTAAAGCCCTATCACGAAGTAATTTTGAGAGATTGAGGAAGGAGCTTAGAGTTTATGATGGCGACGCTGAATATTTGAGAAGAAAACCCTAGTTCATTTTGAGGCGGGGTGTTAAAGTATTTTGGACTTCACTGCTATAACAAAATGAACGGTTTCTTTACTCATTTGGGTTTATGTACTATATTGGGTCACATCTGTTTTTAAGCCCAGTATCATTTTATTCCGCTATATAAACTTGTACAGACCTATGTATCATTATTGAAAACATTATTACAAGTTTTACATTCAAACAAAATCAATTTTCTCACAAAATGTACATCACACATTGATTGTAGATCAAATTAAAATATATTGACTACAAAGTCAGATAAAATACCACAGACAAACTATAAAAATTTACATGTTTCTAAATTGCTTGTACGAAATTGGTGAATCCTCAACCTATAGTTTCAATGCATTATCCTGCATAAAAGGAACATAATATGGTGAGTTTTACCATCTAGAAATGGAGTTTTGAAGAGCATATAAATTATTGACTTGGGTGAAGGCACCAAAGTATAAAATTTTACATATCCCTTGGTATGTAACCACAAACGAGGCTGGTTTTGAGACAAAACTGAAAAAAGAAGAAGAAGAGATAGACGTAACCCTTGCAATCATCACTGCATAGGTACATTAGAAATTAAGAGGGGAAATTTGTGAACTTGTAGCCAAAGAATTTTTTTTTCAATAGAAAATAAATAACTAAAAATGGAGAGAAGAAAACCTGAACCAAAATGTAGTTAATTCTAAGTCCATCCAACCTCAAAACTTCATCCAGGAGGCTGTAAATTGCTAATCTGTAAAACGTAGAATGACAGCTTTACTTAAAATACCATAAGCTTCTACTTCTTTTAGTTCTTAAAAATATACATAGAAAAAACTATCTATAAACAAATTTGACAAAACTTGTGTGAACAGTCCAATAGTATTCATCATATTCTGTCCATTGTAATAATATATATATATATATATATATATATATATATATATATATATATATATATATATATATATATATATATATATAACATGCATAAACTAAGAAAAAGAATCAATGCCAATATTGTATAATGTCAATGGCAGAAGTCTCCAATAGCTAAGATCATATTAACTGCCAAAATAAGCATAGCGTTTGAAAATAAGAATTTGAAATAGCAATTCTCATTAAATGATGAACAATACTCAACGTAAGAATATTTATGCAACATTTCACTTCTCAAATTGTTTAGTAAATGCAAATAAATAATTCATAGCCTGTGAGATACGTGATACAACATAAATCCTTACAAACAAAAAAGAAGATATGGGAAAAACAAATCCTGAAAGCCGAAAACAAACAGAAAAAATTACCTTCAGAATTTTTTTATGAAGAGACAGATCATTCCATGAAATTCAGATTGAAAATCCAAAATTAGAGAGAAAACTAAGTCTTATCACCTTCTACTGTATTTCAAGCAACTACACTTCTAAAAATATATGATATAATCATTAGTTGATTATTAACTTCAACACCGGAAAGGAAAAAGATGTAAAAATTGGAGAAATGAAGATACCTCAAAGGCTTAAACAATCCGCTATTATAAACCAACCTGGCCGAGCTTGATGAGGAATCATTCAGAAAAGTGTATATAAAGTAAAATCTGAAGTCTCCATCACCCTTTTATTTAGGAAGCAAATCATTGGAAGACTGGAGTACAATGATTGGTCTTCGTCTACACAACGGCAAGCACATAAGATGCTCAATTTGGTTCCAATTTGCCTGTGTGAAAGCAAGTTAATGAAACGTGTGGGAGGCGTTGGTAAACTAATCGTCTTTCTTGCCTAATTATACATAATCTTTTATACTACACAATTTATGCAGTACTATAGTTAATCCTATGTTATATTTTCATAAGTTTGTTTTATTTGATCCATAACTTCCAAACATTTTCTGGTACATTGTGTGCCTTGCATTTTTAATTTGAATATGGACAAACATGTTACATTTTCCTGATATGCAATTAATATTCACAAAAACACATGTAAATATTCAAAAATGTCATAGTCATAATATCACTTTGCATATTAAATTACAAAAGCTTGGAGACTAACATGGAGACCAAAAAACAAATACAAACCATGACAAAGCATCAGTTTGAAAAATAATATAGTAAGTTATTCATACCTCTTAAATTGAAGAACCATTGTCTATTGGTACCATTCTGCCATCTTCTTAGGCAGCTCTTTCACGACCATGACATGAAATTTCAAATTCTCACACCAAATAGCCTAACGATTTACATTAAGTTGAGAAAACTCTGAAACTGCATAATTCGGAAATACATGAATAAAAATAAGATTTAAGTTCATGTTTATTTGTAGTAAATGCAAGAGTTCCTCAAATAATTGAACTTTATCTACTAAAATAAGTAGCGAGCACAAATTCAGCATAACATGCTTACAGGAGAAAGTTTCATTTTGCTCCTGTTAAAATACCATCCTATTGTATTCAATGAGTTTCTATCAACATCATGATTTCTAGTAGATACCTACAGAATTATTTACCCATCCCATCTTTGAGTTTCTTTTGATTTTAGTGATCGTACATGCAAATGAATCATTGGTGCAGTGCTTAAAAGTCTGGTTAAGCTTCTACTAATGTTTTGAGGAGAAATGTTTGATCAATGATGGTTGGCTTCATTTTGATAAAAGCAGAGTATTAGTTCTAGAATTTATGTCTTATCACTATTGTGCATGGTTTATGTTTTGCGAAATTTAGCAGAACTGTAAATGAATTATTTATTTTGTCACCTTGTTAATCTCAAGAGTTACGATCAAAAGTAATGAATTTCATTCACATGTCATAAAGAAAAGATTTGTAATTGATTGCCAATTACTGACCTTCTCTTATTGACTATTTAGTCATAAAAAATGCATCACCCATGTATGGATGTACATGGATTCTTCCAAACAACATAGCGATGAAGTAATGATGTCGGGAGAGATCGGAGAAATTTCAAAATTATTTAAGAAGAAATAAATGTAATACTAGAATAAACACTTTTTAATACTGTAAAACAATGAACAATTTAATACTAAAATAAATACTTTTATCATAAAGCTATATTAAATTTAAATAGATAAACTTAGTTATCTTAAGGACAAATTTGACTTTCTTTGTGTTATAGCAAACCTGAATTTGAAGTTGTTTCTGCAACTTCAACTGGACATCCTAAAGTAATAGAAAGTGAAAATCTTTGACTTGCTGTAGTCTTTTCATTGCCAGTTATGCTCTTACTTGGGGTGAGAAAACCCCGGTTCTGTTCTGTTTTGGGGTAAAACCGAAATCGAAACCGAAAGACTTCAGTTTTAAAAATCGGTAACCGAAACCGGAACCGAAGCATCGGTTTCGGTTTTAGTCGGTTCAGTTTCGGTTTTAAAACCGATTTATATAAAAAATATTATAAGTTTAAACTAACATAAAAGAAATTAAAATAAATTGTTTCGACCGAGTGTATTGAGACACATGGTACAGACACAGACTATAAGTCATCCAAAGTAGTACAAAGCTAAGCTAGCTTGCTCTAAGCCAAAGACAAGAAAAAAATGAGCAGGAGCACTCCAGTAAACCACACTACAGCAAACAAGCAATAACTTGGAATACGAGAAAATAGTCTATTGGTACCTCAACTTTCATCTTCAATTCAAAACATCCAAAAATCTACAAAAACAAGAAATGGACATTTTATATTAGTCTACCCTTAGTCTTGTATTCAGCTAAACCAAATGAGGGAAGCAATGGTCAGAGTGTATATACTATATAATACGAAACAACATGCAGCAATAGACAATGTGCATATTTTATAATTCGGTTTGGTTCGTTTTTTTTAAGTTCGGTTTGGACCTAAAACCGAAACCGAAATATTAGTATGGTTCGGTTTTGTGATTTTCTGTTTCGGTTTCAATTTTTTTCGGTTTCTGTTTTTTTCGGTTCGGTTTTTATTGATTTCGGCTCGGTTCCGGTTTCATTTCGGTTTTTGCTCACCCCTAGCTCTTACTGTCAGTATTATGCTATACTTCCAATTCCAGTTACTACCTGTCATAATGATTCAAAAGATGAAAAAACAACACTAGAAAATAAAAGTCCGAAAATGCAATTTGTGAAGTCAGTATGCACCCCATATTACATAAGTTTAAGCAATCAATATTCCCATGGCAACAACAAATACCAAATTACCATTGGCCAGTGGGACAACAACAATACACAAACCTCAAAATAAATTATATACATCTTACTGAATAGCATAAATATAAATAAATAAGATGTCGTGCATGCTTGTTATCAAAAATTCATTTGGACAAAAATGCATATAATTTTTCATTTACGAACTGCAATTTTGCTTCTTTCTTCTTTATTTCAAAATAATTACGATAATAAAGACTACAAAGTTTGAAATTAGCTTGAAAATTTGTTCACTAAACAGAATACTCATAGAAAAATACGAAGTTACCTATTTTCTTAATCAGATGCTTATATCAGTCAGCAGCAAGAACCTCCTTTTCTTTTCCATCCCAAAAGATCCGCAAAGACAAAAGAATAATGAAACCAAATTTGCCGAATGTTAAAAAAAAAACTTTCATACTTGGTCATATGTACCTGTTGTGGCTTATACCTCAGCTGACCACACAACATTTATTCATAGTGTATAACCACAATTTTTTTTTGGCTCAAAAAAAAAATTACTTTGTTCAACTACAAATGCATGGTGATTTTCAAGCAATAAAATTGTTCAGGTAACAAACAAATGATCAGATCAACTACTACGGGTAAACAAATAAAGGATTGTGGGATAACTTCACATATATACGTACATACATGGGTCAAAAACAATGCATGCATGTCATTTAAATTTGGCGAGGTAGACTTGACCATTTTGAATATTCATATATCGGTTGGGATGTCAGTTTGTTGTCATCTCTATCGACATGTTCACCTAAACGACGTGACCCCAATAAAAATGTGAAATATTCATATTCAATTACATTTTTGAATAACCTACGAACGCAAGTTTACTTATAGAATTTCAAATTTTGATCACAGCCTACTAATATTCTTCAATCTTCAATGTCGTTTTCATATTTTGCAAGAAGTGTTTTATGCATCAATGTGTTCACGTTAAAAGAAAATATGAACATTTTTTATATGATATATACGAAACATCATTGACATTTACAAAACATCATTGACATTTGCATTTTAATTTTCCTGTAATCACTACGTACATGACATATACGAAACATCATTGACATTTGCATAGCATATTGTTTTTGAACTATTTTTTTGGATGGGGTGTAGCGAAGTAATTAGAGAACAAAAATACACCTAAAAGGTAATGCAAATACAAAATATTAGGTGGCAACAACTAAAGATAATTTAGGATATCTTTACTTATCACCATGTGACTCTGAATAGTATGGTCTACGTGCATAGGTCCACGAGGTTTGTGATATCTTTACTTATAACCATATATGCAACCAATCCCCATCGTGCCTTCCTAATGAGTATATAGGCACACCCATGTGGGCTTGCATCTAATCATTATATTTATGCATTAATTCAACCATGTGTGGACTATCTATAGTAAATTTATATGATGTGATATGAAAATTTTCAAATCAAACTCCAATTTATTTCCATGCAAACATCTTTTTTCTAACTATATGTAGGTTTCCAAACATTTTATATCTAGTTTTTCAGTGTAATAAATGTCGATTATTTCCAACCATAAACTTACTAGTTATGCAGGGTTCAAAAACTTAGAGAAAATGTTATTTTATATATTGTATAAATTACAAAAAATCATTTTTTGATGAAAAAAGCAAGATATTTAATAGCCAAAAAATCACTAATAGTACTATATGTACAATAGGCTGAAGAAAACAAAATTTCCTTATCCAATAGGAAAATTTAACTCATTAAATATTGCACTCTCCATGCATATTTTTTACTTGCTAAAACAAAATCATGTTTCATCAAAATCCATATATGTAGAAAGGTCTTTATGAATTTATATGAATGTGGTAAGCTACATCAAGCAAGATTTTAAAAACATGAAGCTGCTACTTTTGCCTCTATTACATGGCAGTGTCGCAAAAAAAAATTACAGGGCCAAGCACCATACAATTAAGCTGAAAAAAGCCAATTTCTTTTAGTTATTTTATGTTCTAGTGTTTGTGGCCCATGAGTTAAAGAGTTTTAATAGCGCTTATATTAAATAGCAAGTGAAATATCTGAAATGAAGTTAGAAGACATTGATATGAATCAGTTTAAAAAATAAGACATCTATTGTTAATTTGTGATCCGAAATTCTCATTAGAATTGGTCCAGCTGATGTCACCTAGAGGATCTTATCTATATCCTTAATTTATTCTCTTGATTGAGATATTTTTAGCAACCTCATTTAAAGGATATCTTTAATTTATTCTCTTGATTGAGATATTTTCAGCAACCTCATTTAAAGGATAAAGGAGATCTTTATTTTATTCTTTCTCTCCTTATTTGGCTGCATGAAAGTAGAATATAGATTCATTGCTATGGTTTGTAATGAAAATAAGCTTGTAAAACTCCATCAATTAATTAATAAAGTTTGCCTTTCTCCCGTGGTTTTTTTTCCCGAAAAGGGTTTTTCCACGTTAAATCTTGTGTGATTCTATTCTTTGCTTGCTTCTTTGATCATTTATTTATTAACAAGTGGTATCAGAGCGCTGGTTCGTTCAACATGGCGTCGTTAAAGTATGATCTTCCGCTATTGGATCGAAACATTCGATTCTCATTGTGGCAAGTGAAAATGCGGGCGTTGCTCGCACAAGCTGATTATGATGATGCATTGGATGGATTTGGGAACAAGAGATTTGAACTATGGACCGATGATGAGAAAAGAAAGGATCGGAAGGCTTTGTCTCAAATTCAGCTCCATCTACACAATAATATTTTGCAAGAAGTTTTGAACGAGAAGACAGCTGCTTCTCTTTGATTGAAACTGGAGTCAATTTGCATGACCAAGGATCTCACAAGTAAGATGCATCTCAAACAAAAGCTGTTTCTGCACAAATTGCAAGAGGGAGGTAATTTGCTTGACCATATTTCTGATTTTAAAGAGATTGTTTCTGACTTGGCTGCAATGGAAGTCAAATATGATGATGAAAATTTGAGTTTAATCCTGTTATGTTCTCTGCCGAGTTCTTACTCAAATTTCAGAGATACCATAATAGATAGTCATGATACTCTCACTCTAAATGACGTTTATGAAGCCTTGCACGCCAAGGAGAAAATGAAACAACTGGTGTCTTCAAATGGATCAAGCTCTCAAGCCGAAAGCTTGTCCGTTCGTGGCAGGACAAAGGAGAAAAATTCAAATAATGGATCTCGAGGTAAAAGTTCCAATGCCTATAAAGGTCGATCTAAATCTAGAGGCAAATACAAGTCTTGCAAATATTGTAAGAGGGATGGACATGAAATATCCATATGTTATAAGCTGCAGAACAAGGAAAAGAGAAATGGCACATACAAACCAAAAGATAACAAAGAAGATGAAGTTAATTCCAATTGTGCTCGTAATGATAGTTCTGACAATGAGGTGCTTGTTGTTACTGTGTTTGCTGGATGTGCTGAGATTAAGGATGAATGGATACTTGACACTGCTTGCACTTTCCATATGTGTCCTAATAGAGATTGGTTTACAACTTTAGAACCCATAAATGATGCTGGCTCAGTTTTGATGGGTGATGATTCAGCATGTAAAGTAGCAGGAATTGGTTCTATTCAGATCAAGATGTTTGTTGGCGCATTCAGAACTTTAACAGATGTTCGGTTCATTCCCAACATGAAGAGAAATCTGATTTCTTTAAGTGCTCTTGATGACAAAGGGTACAAATATTCAGGTGGAGGTGGTGTCATGAAAGTCGAAAATGGTTCTCTTATTGTAATGAAGGGAAATCTTAGGCAAACAAATGGCCTTTATTATCTTCAAGGCACTACTGTTTCAGGTAATGCTTCCCCTGTTATCTCAAATAATATTTCTGATTGTGATACTGTTAATCTTTGGCATATGCGTCTTGGACATATGAGTGAATTAGGTCTGTCAGAGTTGAACAAGAGAGGACTTCTTATTGGGTACAACGCAGGCAAGCTGAAGTTCTGTGAGCATTGCATTTCTGGCAAGCATAAGAGAGTGAAGTTCAACACTGCAGTTCATACAACAGAAGGCATTCTAGATTATGTGCATTCAGACTTATGGGGACCGTCTAGGAAAGCATCCATGGGCGGTGCCTGTTACATGATGTCAATTATTGATGATTATTCCAGAAGAGTTTGGCCTTATTTTTTGAAACATAAATCTAAAGCTTTTTCAGCTTTCAAAGAGTGGAAGACTATGGTTGAGAGACAAACTGAAAGGAAGGTAAAGAAGCTTCGGACTGATAATGGGATGGAGTTTTGTTCAGATAAATTTAATTCATTTTGCAAGGCTGAAGGCATTGTTAGGCAGTACACCATACCTCACACTCCTCAGCAAAACGGGGTTGCCGAGCGTATGAACAGGACTATCATTTCTAAGGCTCGCTGCATGTTGTCAAACGCAGGTTTGGATAGACATTTTTGGGCTGAAGCTGCTTCCATAGCCTGTTATCTCATCAACCGCTCTCCCTCTGTTGCTATTGGTAAGAAAACTTTGATTGAGGTATGGTCTGGTTCTCCAGCAAATTATTCTGAATTGAAAGTTTTTGGATGCATTGCTTATGCTCATGTTGATAATGGAAAGCTAGAGCCAAGAGCTGTTAAATGCATTTTTCTTGGTTATAAGTCTGGTGTTAAAGGCTATAAATTATGGAATCCTGAAACAAGTAAGGTTGTAATTATAAAAAATGTTGTGTTTAATGAATCTGCTATGTTACATGATATTCCATCTACTAATGATCTTGTTGAGAGTAAGCAGAAATCAAATGTCTAGGTGGAGCATATTATTGATTCAGATGCTACATCAAAAGCAGAAATTGAGGGATAGGATGAAGCAACCATTGTTGAGGATCCTCCAGCAGTTATGCAACCACCGTAGCAATCTATTGCAACTAGCAGACCTAGAAGGAATCCAAAACTAGTAAGAAGGTTTATTGTGGAAGCAAATGTTGTTGCTTATGCGTGTGCTGTAGCAGAAGAAATAGAAGGTATTGCCGAGCCTTCTTCATATTCTGAGGCTGTTATCTCTAGTGATTCTGATAAGTGGATGACTGCTATGCATGATGAGATGAAGTCACTTGCAAGAAATGACACTTGGGACTTAATCAAATTGCATAAAGAGAAGAAACCTATTCATTGAAAATGGGTTTTCAAGAGAAAAGAAGGTGTTTCTCCAAACGATAAGACAAGGTACAAAGCAAGATTAGTTGCAAAAGGTTACAGTCAGATTCCAGGTATTGACTATAATGAAGTTTTTTCCCCTGTTGTGAAACATAGCTCAATTCGCATTTTACTCAATATTGTTGCTATGCATGATTATGAGCTTCAACAGTTAGATGTAAAAACTGCATTTTTACATGGAGAATTAGAAGAGGATATTTATATGCATCAACCTGAGGGTTTTATCATCCCTGGAAAAGAAAATCTTGTCTGTAAATTAAAGAAATCTCTTTATTGATTGAAACAGTCACCTAGGCAGTGGTATAAAAGATTTGACACTTTTATGCTATCTCAAGGTTTTAAAAGGTCCAATTATGATAGTTGTGTCTATTTGAAAATTACTACTCATTCAGCCGTTTATTTTCTACTTTATGCCGATGATATGTTGATTGCTTCAAAAGACAAGGCAGAAATTGAAAATTTGAAAAGGCAGTTGAGTAGAGAGTTTGAAATGAAAGATTTGGGGGATGCTAAGAAGATTCTTGGCATGGAGATATCAAGAGATAGAACTTCTGGAAAATTATACCTAAGTCAGAGTGGGTATGTTAGAAAAGTGCTTCGCCGTTTTAATATGCTTGATGTCAAACCTGTAACTACTCCTCTAGCTGCACATTTCAAATTGTCATCAGCCATGTGCCCACAATCAGATGAGGATATTGAGTACATGTCTAGAGTTCCCTATTCTAGTGCAGTTGGTTCACTTGTGTATGCCATGGTTTGTTCACGTCCTGATTTATCACATGCTTTGAGTGTTGTCAGTAGATTCATGGCCAATCCTGGAAGAGAGCATTGGAAAGCAGTTCAATGGATTTTCAGATATCTTCATGGCACTGCAAATGCTTGTTCGCAGTTTGGTAAATCTAAAGATGAATTTGTTGGTTATGTGGATTCTGACTTTGCTGGTGATTTGGATAAAAGAAGATCATTAACAGGTTATGTTTTCACCTTTGGTGGTTGTGCTGTGAGTTGGAAAGCAACCTTGCAAACTACCGTAACATTATCTACTACTGAGGCCGAGAATATGGCTATTTCTGAAGCATGTAAAGAAGCTACTTGGCTGAGAGGTTTATATTTTGAGCTTTGTGGAGATACATCTTGCATTACTATATTTTCTGATAGCCAGAGTGCTATATGCCTTACAAAGGATCAAATGTTTCATGAGAGAACTAAACATATAGATGTTAGGTATCACTACATTCGAGATGTTATTGCTAAAGGTGGTGTTAAAGTTTGCAAGATAAGTACTCATGACAATCCCGCTGACATGATGACAAAGCTAGTTCCAATTACTAAGTTTGAGCTTTGCTCAAGCTTGGTTGGTGTTACAGTATAGTCTTTAGGGACTATTGGAGTAAGGCAGATATTTATTTGTTGAAGGAGTTCGTTTTTTGTAGTTCATCTTTCTACTTCAAGATGAGAATTCATCTCAAGGTGGAGATTGTTAATTTGTGATCCGAAATTCTCATTAGAATTGGTCCAACTGATGTCACCTAAAGGATCTTATCTATATCCTTAATTTATTCTCTTGATTGAGATATTTTTAGCAACCTCATTTGAAGGATAAAGGAGATCTTTAATTTATTCTCTTGATTGAGATATTTTCAGCAACCTCATTTAAAGGATAAAGGAGATCTTTATTTTATTCTTTCTCTCCTTATTTGGCTGCATGAAAGTAGAATATAAATTCATTGCTATGGTTTGTAATGAAAATAAGCTTGTAAAACTCCATCAATTAATTAATAAAGTTTGCCTTTCTCCCGTGTTTTTTTTTCCCGAAAAGGGTTTTTCCACGTTAAATCTTGTGTGATTCTATTCTTTGCTTGCTTCTTTGATCATTTATTTATTAACATCTATTTTCATTATTTATTTTTTGTAATAAAAAAGGATTAATTAAAATACCAAGAACTAAAATGTTGTTTTAATTTAGGAGGTATTCTATTGTAAGATATCCATATGAAATTATCTTACTCTAGTCTTCATTAATGACCGAATGAGGTAGAGGCTGTAAATTTAACAGAATAAAGGGAAATCACATTCAATCCTCACTGTATATAGAAGAATATCACCTACATAAATATATGAATTGCATGAATAGTGTATATAGAGGAAATGTATGAACTCCTACAAAATCATATATAAACAACATTAACAGTTCATAACTGAAAATATGATCCTATTTCAACTTTGGGTTCATCTACATCACAACCATCTGCTGCACATGTTGAGTGTAAATATACCTAACCGAATAACATCAAATGATGAGTGTATAATATATAATTGTAAAAATTTCTAACCATAACCATGGGTTCATCTTTATCACCTTGTACGACCAAATCAAAATTGAATTTTACAAAAACATGACCGAAAACAAATAAGAAAAACTGAATTGTGGGATTGAAGAAAACAAAGTTGAATTGTACAAAAAGACGACAGAACAAATATACAAAAGTGAATTGTACGATTGAAACAAACAAAATTGAACTAAAACATGCACACCGCATCTTTCATCAGTAACACGCTAATTTAAGTTTATTTAGAACGAGAACCCTAACTGTTCTAGACTGCATGAATCATGATATCCTTCGATTTTATTATATAGGATTAATTGATCTTTCTTTTACTCCCACAAACAGCGTAAGAATGGTAATAAATTAACATTAAATATTTTATTTTTAGGCATTGTTATTGACAATCCAAATATTGTTAAGGAGAGGTCAAATTATAAAAACACTTCAATCATAAAAATAACGTTAAGAGGGGTCACATACTTAATTTTTTATATTCCCTTTTACCCTTGTAATAATGTCTGGTAATAACATCAGTTACCATCCCAAATCCAAATCAATTTCAAATGCAAAAAAAAAAAAAAAAAAAAAAATCCCAAATTATTTGAAAAAAAAAACGATTATTTGAGAAGAAATAATGGTATGAACAAAGAATATAATACCGTATTAAAAAATAATTATTCAATATATGTATATCGATTTCCAATCAATGATATTTTTTTTATCTAATCTAACAAATTAAATTATTAATAATTTGATATAAAAATCTAATGTAGTTGCCTAATATAATGTATAAATTTTTTTGGTTAACAAATAAAAAGGAGATCAT
Source organism: Allium sativum (assembly GCA_030737875.1). Lineage (NCBI taxonomy): Eukaryota > Viridiplantae > Streptophyta > Magnoliopsida > Asparagales > Amaryllidaceae > Allium > Allium sativum. Next base: position 19,214 of record JASFAX010005604.1, read on the forward strand.
TGTAAAGAAGGCAAATTTGGTAAAATAAAGTTTATTTGTTAAGGGGGTACTCTTCCATTGGTACTCCCTTTAACAAATTTTGTTTTAAAATAAAATTGACCACCCCTTAACCATATTTGGAGTGTCAATAACAACTCCCTTATTTTTTATCTAATCAAGTTTTTTGCATCTATGTTATTTTTCTGTTATATTCTCTTTAATCTCCACAATAACATTTTGCACATCTACTATTATAGGGCCATTAGCCACTATAGCTGCGTCGATTTGCCTACAAAATAAATACCAATGTGCATGTATAGGTTGATGGATGCAAATTAATAAATTATGTACTATGAATGGTCAAACGCTGTTTATATTGGAATATAGTGTGAACTCAGCAGTGGTGATTATGAACGGTGGCTGCAAATCAATATGAAAATGATGTTAGAATTATAACTGATTGTGTACTTTCTTCTTTCTATTGGAGTATGCGTATTGCGTATAGGGTACCACTTATTGTTGGACTTTTATATTATTACTTGAACTTTGCTTTCAATGGAATTATGTTACTATGGGTAGATAGATGATAATTCTATATTTCATTCTCATTTCTTAAGCTACTTGAAAGACCCATAGTTTATCGGTTTCCTCTTTTTTGACTATTTACTAAACTAAGTCTGATTCATATTTTGATAAATGGCTGATTTGTGAATGTACTCGTGAATATAGAAACTTTACATATACATAAAATTCATTCTATAAGATCCTAAAAGCACTACAAATAGTTTTTTTTAATACCAATTTCTCCTGCGCACGTGCCACAGTAGTCATGAATTATAGTGATCACTTTTACAAAAAATGGAATTTTTATAATGGAATGAAAAATATTTAAAAGCTCACGATGATAAACGGATGTACATTCATTATGAATTTTCAAGCGACCTCAGATAAGAGAAGAAGGTTGAGTAGAGAGTGAGATTGGTTAAAGGTGGTGGATTAAGCCCTTTTTAAGAACAATTTGATTAGAGGTTGAATAGTTAAGTGCGTATTATTATGCATTTTACACAATTAGTTTGATATTAAATTACATTATTTAGTGATTCATATTTACTGTTCAATATTGTGCCATTTAGAGACACTAAATGTTCAGGCATGAATTTACATCTTGCCCAGTTTATTTACCATTAATTAATTATTATCTACAAATGGCATGCACATCGTGGTGTGGGAAATATACCACTTACTTGAAATGACTGTGCAGTCATTACTTTGAAGGCTCCACTTATATTTTTGTAGCTTATAGTATCCCCAAGATCTCCAGTGAAGTTAATTGGTTCTTCACTCATGAATGGAAAATGGTTTTGCTGCAGAAAATTTGGGAAATGTCAATTAAATTCTGAACGAAATTTTTATGAATGTAAATTTTATATTATATACCGAATGATATTTTATTAACGTAAACGTTATATCTTTATTAATAATTCTCTTGGGGGCACAAAGTTTTGATCCAACTGTGAACTTCCCAAAATGCCCTTACGTATAAGTTTTTAAATATATAAATATATAAATATAAAATTATTATTTAACCTAATATCCCCAATAAATTAGGCATTAAATGTCACTTAAATTAGGATCTAATAAATCTTTTCAACTAATAAACCTTTTCAACAACCTCTTTAATATCGCTAAAAAGAGGATCTCTAAATAGGTTTCATTGCAAATTTTAATCCCTTCTCAATTTAGTTGCTGTTTATTTTTGTTTACGCATTTCATTGGTTCTAATGCTACGAATTTCCATCCATAATTTACTGCATCCATTCACGTTTTTATCATGCAATTAAAATTTTACATTCCAAAACAGTTTGCTTAAAACCTTTATTATATGTATGCACAATACTATTATATGTATAAACATATTTGTGTTTAAAATTAGAACCAAGATCATTTATATTTGGCATAAAGATCTACTAATTCAATTTATTTTCCATATATAGAGATTAATATTGTCATGAATATATGACAATTTCTTATATGGTTAGAAAGCAAACTATATCGATGACAATTTTAAAAAAATAATATTTAGGTGCTAAGTTTAGGGCTTTTTGATTTAGCTGCTATTTATTTTAGTTTATGCATTTTCATTGGTTCTAATGCTACGAATTTCCATGCGTAATTTACTGCACTAGTTCATCTCTTCGTCTGCTCAATCTTTTTAACACTTGTCATCGCATGCTTTTCCATTGGATAGGAATATTTCCCCTTTTTGGCTTTATAATTGCATCCATATATTGTGTTTCTTTCATTAACGCAATTAGGATTATTGGAGTAACATTTTCATGCAATAAGGCCAAAATTATGAACTAGATTTATCATGTTTTATACTTTTATCTTTGTATACATATTATACTTATACTTTGATGGAATATTTTCTGAAATTTCGTCTGTTTTTCGTAAAAAAAACAAATCTAAATTTTAGTTCTTACGCGGAATGCAACGAGAATACAAGGCATATAAATTTGGTCAAACTCATCCTATGGTGGTACTATATCTACTCGAAATGAAATGCTCAGTTGGCAAAAATAATTGCAATGTAGAACAAGTTAAGGAGGTGAAAAGATGATTTATTTTCACCTAAAAGATTAATTACGGGTGATTAAAGCTTGACTAAGTTAATATGACATGCATATTCATCCTGTTTAAACTTTGTTAACAAATAAGTTGTGTGTTTTTTAAGACGACAATAAACATGTGATATAAGAATAAATGGATAACTACAGTTTTCTTATATATCTACTGGCATCAAAATAGAAAAATTTTGTGTTTAGATTTTATTGTAACATTCTTGTTGTAAAATTGATTTAATTTATAGGCAAGTAGTTGAGGGAGTTAATGAATATTTTACAGTCTTTTTTTAATATCATATTCGTATGCATTATGAAAACTAAATTACAGTATAAGATTAAAAATTCTTAACAGAAGTATCTAATACAAACTATTTATGGTTAAAATAAGATCCCTTTCATAAGTTGCTGAGATAGTAAAATATTAATTAAAAAAGAAATATTAGTTGACAACCATTTTTATAGTTAACACCCCAAAAGTTGATATGACCATAGAATCTTTTGATCCGTGGTGAGAAAGTACTCAAACTTGAGATCAACGAATATGTCCAAATTGGAATCATGAAGTACTACCGTTGAATTATGTAAGCAATCTCTTTGTTAGGAACAAAAGCAAATGTGGACTTCATTTTTAATTTCCTAAATAAAAGGACTATCCATTTACAATATACTCCTTCAGTATTGCTTTTAAGTATTAAAATAATTTCTCTAGGTGTTCCATGGTCATGGATCTGGGCTTTAGGTAATTAATCCATTTACAACAGTCTTTGAATGATAAATTTATATAAGTTTTCCTTGGATTCTTACGGGTTCAACTAGGCAACACGAGCATAACCTTAATCATAACTGTTTAAGCTTGATAGATTATCGATCTAGGAAATCTTAATTCAATTCTAGGTTGCTGCAATGTAACACCCCGTGAATTCTATAAAAGTAAGCTTCACAAATTAAAGTGTAATTAATTCTAAATGAAAGAATTAAGGGAAATGGGTTACGCCATTGCGTTCGTGTTGGAATTTTGTTTGAGATAGAGTCCGAGTTTCGTGAATCAGACTCCGTATGAAGGAGTTATGACCTTCGGAAGTTTCAGAATAAAATTTAAAATTCAAACAGCTCGGTTTTATATTCGAAATTCGAAAAACAGGTTCAAACTGGGCTGGGCGGGAAAATTCCCGCCCAGAGTTCAGGTCGACCATAGGGTCGACCATGGTGTCAACCTGGTCACCCCAGGTCGACCTGGGTGTCGACCTACCTGGTCGACCTGGCTGGCTGGGTCTGGCTCTGGCTCGAATTTCTGTGGCTCGGTGTGTCACTAGGGCTGACATGTCACCTCTTGATGGGCTCTTTGAACTTTGTATGGTCTAGATTCCTCCTTTCTTCATCTGACGACTCAAAACAATTTAAAAATCTATAAATACACCCTAAGTCACAACTGAAAATTCACACCAAAATTAGGATTGGAGTCGTCCTGCTGCCAGGAAGGAATTGAGCATAGCCGTCAAGAGAGAAAAGCTTAGAGACGAATCAAATTAAGAAGAAGATTAAAGCTTAATCAAATTAATCAAGGCAACGTTAATCTACCCAAAGGAGCTCATCTCAATTTCAGAATTCAGAATCCAGAATTCAAGAATTCTGCATTCGTTGTAAGTATAGTGACCTTTCATAATATGAATAGAAACTGTGACGTGATTCGATGTAAATGAAAATAGAATTGTGTTATTGTATGAATTCTGTGTATTGTAATAATTCTGTCATGACTTGTGTATTGATATTTGTGGCATAAATTGATTGATGCAAGCCTATTGGACATTTGTATATGAAAGTAATAGCAATAGCAAGTTGTGGCAAAAACTAGTAGTTGATCCCTTTATGTTTATGTCGATGGCATGGACTATGTATATTCCCTTAGTCTAAGTTAGAATTTATGTAAACATGTTATAGATTTAAGACCTTTTATGCCTACATGACCCAAAACCTATGAACACATTCTTATGTTTATTTGCAAGTATAATTGGATCTATGTTAAGTATCGTTTGGGTTTCATAAACTATGCAAATTCTTGTTGAAATAGGCTATATGATTAGCTGTTAAAATTGGACATTTTGGTGAATATACAACATGCTAGTTTTGTGGTTGACATTATGCCAAGTTAAACCTGTTTGAACCCAAGTTTGTATAAGCCTAAACTATGCCATTTCATATGTCACCTACTTAGTTATACATTGATTTGAATGCAAGTTCACATGACCCATAATTTATGTTGAATCGCTAAATTGCAAGTTCATGCGCCACGCACCTTTATGTGAAATATTTTATGTTCTTGATTTCCCCTTTTCTCACGTTTATAAAGTTGGGCTGAATTGTGTCAAGCCCAACACTTGTTATAATGTTGCGAACGTACAAACGGGGGTAATAACGTTGGGTGTAAAACATTAAAAATATAAGTTGACATGGTTGGCACATGCGGCAATGACATTCTAGCGGTATGAATTGTTATACCCAAGAATAAAGAACATGAAATTTACATATATAATTGAGATGAAATAAAATATGTAAATTTAGAAAACACGATATGCTGAACCCGAGGTTGGATTGAGTTGTGATGTAAACCTGCCCAGACCCGCCCGGGTGTCCAGTAGTCACAACAATACCTATCCAATGTGGGTGGTTAAGCATTGAGCCCAATAAGGACCCGAGGTTAGACTGAGCTACGGTGTAAACCTGCCCGGAACCGACCGGCACATCCAGTAATCGTAGCAATACCTGTCTAATGTGAGTGGTCAGGTGCTCTAAGAGGCTAAGGACAGATGGTAGGGTTAAGTCAACTATAAAACACTTAACCAAATTCGACATGTTAACAAGAACTGATGGGTGGGGTTAGGTAAATATAGACACTTAACCACTTCACATGTTTAACTAGAAAACCCTAGTAATGAGGGACCCGTTTCAGCAGTAACCCAAGTTAGGTATCATGGTACCCTGAAACTAGGCAGGGTGGGGCACGATTACTGGGTTGATTGTAAGCGGTCAAAGCGACGGCGGTGGGTGCAGCAGTGTAGGTTCTAACGGGGTGCGGGCGTGCACACACTCCAGAGCAGACAAACAGGGCACTGGGGGCACCAGTAGTATAACATATGTCGTCCAGAGTTGTGTCGGGGCCGCCACCATGGGTCTTGATACACCCCATTGTGGGACCAGCATAGGTATCTACAATTCTTGGGGGCCGTATGACACATGTTTACGCGATTAGGAGCCGATCTTTAAATAAAAATGGGGATCACTTCACCCTCAACATGGGGTGCCAGTTAGAATAAGCTCAAGTAGGTGCAGAGATATAGTGTGGGTGCGATAGTATATTCAATTCTAAACGACACTTCCTTAGCTTGTGACACTTTCCTGTTTTCAGTTTATATCTATCATGCCCTTTTTCTTATTCACATACTGAAGAGTTACTAGATTTACTCAGGCTTTATGTCTGACTCTATTTTCTTTTCATCTTCTTTCCTTTCGTCCCCCCTCCCATAAGGTCCACAGGGAGGAAACAACCCAGCTTGGTACTTTTTTGCAAGCTTCAAGACTGTAGACGTATGTTTTGGATCTCTTTTGCACGGATCATGGCTTTGAATATCACTATGGGGATTTTTGTTACTTTTATTTATGTTTTTATGCTTCGTTAATAATCAAGACAGAAAGGAGGTTGTAATGATGGAAGTATTTTGAGATAATTATGGAAAGGTTTTGTTTGAACACGTATTGATGAAGTAAAGGCTGTTTGGTTTCCGCTGTTTAAAATATTTGTATTTATATTTGTCTTGTGTTTATCTATGGCTTTTACTTATAAACCTCCACCAAAGTTAAGGCATCCCCTTTGTTAGTGACCTTAACGGAGGTGGGGTGTTTCATGCAATGATCAGTAAGCTAATGGAGGTTTCTATCTAATAGTCAAGGGATCCTAGGGACAGTCTCAGATCAAGGCTTGAAATAGATCTTGATTACGTATATGATCCACATATTGTACCTATGATGTTAGAAAATAATAATAAAAACAAATATTAGGATTGTAAAGAGTTACCTAAGTTGACGTATATCTTCATTTTTTGTATATAATAAATATTACAATTTATCTACAAATTAATTTAGAAACTAGGGTTTTTCTCTCTATTTGAGAGATTACAAGTATGGAGAATTGAATTCAGAAAAGATCCCATGCTCCAAACCGCTCGGTCCAATTTATAGATATAGACTGACCCTTCCTTTGGCTTAACTATTTCATGTCGGTCACCCAATAGAGGTTGATCATGAAGGCTTTACAGGAGCTTTGGCTGCCTTTCTTCAAGATAAGGTACCGATAGATTGCCTCAAAAGATTTGACGAAAGGAGCTTTAAACTGAACATGGGAGGGATGTTTTTATAAGTTCTTAAAATCTTTTATGCTCTCATACCGCGTTTTCCCTCTAGTGCTTTAAACTTTAGGATCGAGATTTCTTATACCTTGTGTGTTGCTGAATTTAGCTTATCTTCCATTGATTTTGGAAACGTGTTCCATAAGGCTCACTTTATTGCTCTCGAAGAGAACTTTAGGCAATTATATTGGGTCATCCTTCGAAAGTGGATTTAGGGATGTATGCTTGACTTATGACGTTGTCGACGGGTTCCAGGGTGCTTTTCCTTCCCGTTCTCTTCTTTAGCTGCTTTGCCTTTGTCTTGCTCTCTTTGCTCTCTTTCTTGCAAGATTAACTAGTCTAAAACCAACGCCCTCTTGGTCAAGACCGAATGGGTCTTATGTAACACCCACATTCCTTAATGTCACCCGTATGAGGATTTCATTAAGAAAATATGGAGCATTGTACGTATGAAGACGTAAAACATTAAATAGACTAAGATTTCACCACATAAAATAATAAATTTATAGCGGAAGAAGAAACTTTCATTTTATAAATACAAAACCATCTTTGTTTCAATTAATCAAATAGTTACAAAATGTCATGTCTTAAAATCCCCAAATTGTCAAAAACATACAACCTAACATTAGAAAGAGAACAGGAAGTAATACGTCTTTTACAGAAATCCTTCATGACAAAATCAACCAAAAAAATCTGAACTACACACTTTCTCCCTATAAGCCCAGGGGAAAGGAAACAGAAAGAAAGGCAATGGGTCAGACATAAAGTATGGTGAGTTGCTATGATTACCAGCTCGATTGCTAAGTTAAGGAAAACAAATAAATAATGGTTCTAGTGTCATAAAAAGGGTAAGTGTCTGTACATATCTAAAGGTGAAGAATGATAATAAGGATTGACTATTCTTATGAAAAAGAATGATGATATCAAACAGATAGATTGTTTTGCACTTCTACAAGTTCGGACACAAACGAGAAATTTATGAAGGAATTTTCCTAATGTTACCCATCGATCGACTTTCTAGATGGCTTTCTAGATGTGAATAACCTGTGCCAGCTATGGAATTCAGGGTTATCAATTCCCGAACCCATCAACTAGAAAGACACAACCTTAATCAAACATGCGTTACAGTGTCTTATCTTCCATATTCGGAACTACGCATGCTCATGACTCTGCTGGAATGCGCCCGTACCCGCCTTTCGTTTGAACCTCTTACTTAAAAGTCTATATAAGGATCATATGTGCATCTCAGTTATGACAAGAAATGATAACAGCTAGTAAATATTAAAGTAAGTAAAGTAAGAAACAATCACACCAGTATTTTATCCTGGTTCGGACCTCTAGTCCAATGTCTAGTCCCAAAGCTCCCCTTCGACTTTCTTACTAACACAAACTATCGTCGATTCACCTGGAGGAATAGGCTTACAACAGGAAAGGTTGCTTTGACAATAATGTGTTCTTTACAACACATGTGATGACCGCCCACAACTCCTGCACTTAACAAAGGAAAAAGTGCGCCGAAAGACGTGTCAGGCAGCTATGGATGATCATTAGGGTAGGATAACATAAGCGGAACCTGTCATATAACTCACAAAGCAAGGATAAATTATAATAGAAAATATACAACATGCAATAATAGTGAAGTAGAACTGAGTATAATCTTAAAATTTTCATATCACTATGAAAATATCCGTACAAACTTGGATTACACTATAAGAGTCTATACAATGAGCCTCACAACAAGCATTCAGAGAATACATCAAACAACGGAAAACAACAAATACTGGATCATAGAAAATAATACGCCCACCTCCTGCTCATCATCGCTCAGCAGCATCGTCCTTCTCTAGATCTATCACCTGTCACCTTCTACTTAGTCCGCCCATCTACAACTGGAGGAACAACCCAAGGTAATAAGAGGAAATATAAAACCTTGAGTCAGACAATGGTCTTAATGAGGGATAAAACGACTATCTGACATCATCAATAAATTATATGAGAATAAGCAAATTAATCAACTAATCTACCAACACCACGGAGAAGAACCCAAACCCATCTTTCCCACATTAGACAGTGATAGCCTTTACAAACACGAAAGTAGAAATAGAAGTACATTCATGGCAATTAGTTATCAAGCGTAGACCATTCTGATCGATATCGACATCTCCCAAGCACAAGCCCCGAATTACTAAACAAACATCAGACAAGCACCCAAGAGATTTCTCCTTTGATGTTGAATAATCTACACAAGAAGATACAAGCAAACAATCATTCATCCATGACTATGGTTATCACCGCCAATCCTGCTTCAAAACCATCGTTAATCGTTTGACCGACCAAACACCTTGTCGTCCGTCAAGGGCTAATGGTAAACCCTGTTTCTAGTAAAAATCCATACAACATTCGACAATACGTATCTAGGCTCGTCGTGCTGCCCAGGATATTCGACCAGGCACTTCTAGTCTTTTGGCATCCCCATTACACCCCTGCTTTGAGTCCACTAGAACTTACGACAACAATAATTCTTCGGCCTTCAATATCTCTAGCCGTCCAACCTAATGACTGTTCATGAGCTCAAACCACTTCTCGGCCAACCATTATCCATGAACTCACCACCTTGAGTCATCTTCACATTCGTTGCATTTCGACGATTAATGAGCACATCACAACAATTCGACATTCCTGCTTGAATTCACTTCGAAGTCACATTCATTCCCGAATCAAAATAGCAACACTTGGTCCACTATTCATTGGGTCGTCTTCCTTTAGGTCATGACCGACCTATAACCAACGACCCGACCCACTGGGTTGCCCCACAAGTTCAACAATCCATTATCCTTCAGTGTTGGCTGACTCGGCTTCCTACGACCCTCACCATTCTAGCAGACCGACCCATCTACTTGCGAGCCAAGCACACACGACCTACCTTTACCAGACTCGCTCATGCGACCCGTCTTTACCAAGCAAAACGACCCACGTCCTGATCCATCGGGAACTCAACATCCCAATATACACAAGTTTATCCAACATACACGAACAAACTAGAGCCAAATGACTTGACTCAATAGGGCTGTCCCACTTCCCCAACGGCCCGCCTCAACATGTATGTCCAATGACCAGAAGCTTTTCAAGCTCCAACAACCCGACCTTCCCAAATACAAACGACTCACTATTTCTTGCGCAACAAGCCAGATGACCTGATCCTGCCACATCATCAACAACCCATGAAAAAACCATTCAACTCCAGATCTAACCAATCTACCTCCAATCTTGACCAAATCATCACCAAACAACATCATTGATGCAAACAACTCGTTCAATTCAACCATCGACACTTTATGAAATCATCAACAACACTTAAAAGAAAATTATTTATCAACAACCATATAAAATTCACTTAATCATGATAAATCAATGAATAAACCAAGTGGTGGATCTAAACTTGCAAAAACATATGAATTAACATAAGAACTACCGATTTAAGTTGCTAGATTAGATCCCATCCCGATTCAAATGAAAAATATACTTACCATTTTACAGATCTTGGTGAAAACAACTTAACATGATAAAAATAAGATAAAACAACCCATGTACTGGTTGAATCCGTGTGTGAGATGCTTATCACTCACTAATTCTTCAAAATTACTTGAAATCAATAAATTCCCAATCCGAACAGCGAAGAATGATCTTCAAACCTCTTAATTTGATGAGATCTTCCTTCGCTTAATGTAGATCTTCAATCTTCTTACGTAGTTCTAGAATTTTAATAGAGGAAAGGTGTATTTGATTAAGCAAGGAGGATCACGAGCTCAACCAAATGAGAGAATGAAGAAAAGTAACCCTCTCTCCATGCCTTTAACCCCTATTTATAGCCTCAAACCACGCCACTAATGGGCCTTACCAAAACAGCCCATTAATGACTAGCCAAACCTTTACAGATATTGTGCAACACTAAAACAACTATTTCTCCCAAACTGTTGAATCGAATTTTTAATGTGACCACTCTACGGAATTAGAAACATAATTTCCTTTCCAATGAAACCAACCTCAGCACCTGATTCTATCCTGGTCAAAAGTTATGCCCTGTACAAAACACACAGGGGACAAATGGTCACAAATAAAATAGGTAAAAATTATGGACACATCTCACATTCCCATAAACAACATATCAAAATATGAGAATGATCCAACCCTCAGGAAAATAAATAAAAATATTTTACGATCCTTCGATATGTAAAATGCGGGCTCCCTTAGGAATTTCGCCCCCGAAATTCCAAACAAACACAAGCAACCAAATCAATTCTGCATGCCTATCATCCATGAGCAACCAATTTATCATCCCAACTAGCATCCATCAAACCATGCATCCATAGCCTTAACCTAGCATGTAGAATCCTAACAATGATGCAAGCTGACACGACATTAATGGGTGATACCGACGAAGAGTTCTGGATGGGTCATTTTCATACTCTCTTCCATCTCCCATGTACAAGCATCGTCATCCTCACTCCATTGCACCTTGACTAGCTTAACTGTCTTCCTCCTAAGCTGTCTCGTGTCGTTCCCCATAACACGGAGCAGCTTATAAGGCTTCGTAGCTATGGTCTCGACTTCTAGGTCTTCATACTAATCTAGAGATATCACCACATTCGAATCATGCACACACTTCCATTGAAATGACACATGGAAAACATTATGCACACTCGACATCTTTCCAGGTAAATCCAATCTATACGCGAGCTTTCCTATTCCCTCAACTATTGGAAATAGTCCAATGAATCTTAGGGTCAACTTTCCTTTGCTTCTGAACTGAACAACATTCTTCAACGCCGAAATCTTCATGAAAACCTTGTCGCTAACATCGAACTACAAATCTTTACGATGCTTATCTTCATAACTCTTCTGACGATCTTAGGCTTCCTTCATTCACTGTCGAACGATCTTGATACAATCTGATGTTTCTCTAATCATCTCTGGCCCAAGTATCAACTTATTTCCAGTTTCCAACCAACATACCAGAGAATTACACAGTCTCTGATACAACGCTTCCTATGGTGCTATCCCAATGCTCGATTGGTACCTGTTATTGTATGCAAATTCAACTAAATGTAAATGGCCTTCCCATGATCCCCTGAAGTCCAATACACAAGCTCTTAGGAGATCTTCTAAAACTCGATTAACCCTCTCGGTTTGACCATCGGTCTGGGTATGATAAGCCGCACTCAAACACAACTCGGTTCCAAAGTCTCTTGCTAACTTTTCCAAAATCCACTCGCGAATAATGGATCTCGATCACTTACTATGCTCTTTGGGATACATGGAATCGAACTATCCATTTTGTATAAAGCTCATCCAACTTTGATTCTATCTTAGTCGAATTGACAGGAATAAACCTTACACTTTTGGTCAAGAAATCCACGATGACCCAAATTCCTTCATTTCCTGCCCTGGTTCTAGGTAATCCATCGTTATCTGCTCCCACTTCCACGTAGGAACTTCCAATGACTGAAGTAATCCACTTGGCCTCTTTTGTTCATCTTTCACTAACTGGCAATTCATGCACTTGGAAGTAGGCTTTCGAACATCCCTCTTCATACCTTCCCAGTAGTAGGTTTGCTTCATCTCTCAGTCCATCAATATTAGAAACAACCAGTCGTCCTTACTTTTGAAGACGATTGACCTCGAACTCTTTATCCTCTGCTTCCAACTTCTGGATAATCTCAACAAGCTTAGTATCCTGCTTTTGGCTCTCGCCAATCCTCTCAATGAGAGTAGGTCTTATCGATAAGCCTGCCAACATTTCATGTTCCAACTCACACTATGGTCTGAAATCAAAACCCTCCACGCACACGAGGGTGCTTCCATTCCGAAAACATCGCTCCCAAACTTGCATGTCTTCGACTCAACGGATCTGCCACTGCGTTACCTTTAACATGAGTATAGGCTATACCAAAATCATATGATGCCAGAAAATCTAACCACCATCGCTGCCGAAGACTCAAATCCTTTTGGGAGAAATGATACTTCAACGACTTGTGATCCATAAACAACTCAAATCGAACTCCTAATAGTTAATGTCTCCACATCTTCAGGGCAAACACGATCGCTGCCAACTCCAAATCATGAGTTGGATAATTCCTTCGATGCGGCTTTAGTTGTTGACTCGCACAGGCCACAACCTTATCCTTCTGCGTCAGCAGTGCTCCTAGTCCAGTACCTCATGCATATACTACCATCTCTTCATTACCACTCCAAATCGTCAACACAGGAGCACTCGTCAGTCTCTCTTTCAGGATTCTTAAAGCTTTCTCACACTTTAACATTCCAGGTGAACACTTGATTCTTCTTCGTCAATCCTATTAATGGTGCAGCTACCTTAGAGAAATCCTTGATAAACCAGCAATAATATCCTGCCAACCCGTGGAAACTCTGAACATCCGCCGCATTCTTAGGTCTATCCCAATCCTGGATTGCTGCCATCTTAGTAGGTCAACTACTATCCCATTTCCAGAAAGTACATGGCCTAAGATCCTCACTTCGCTCTTCCAGAAGTGACACTTTGAAAACTTAGCTAATGCTTTTGCTACATTTTCAAAACAACTCGCAAATGCATCTTATGCCCTTCCTCATTCCAGGGTAAACCAGAATATCATCCACGAACACAAGCATGAACTTGTTCAACTGATCTCTGAATACCCTATTCATAACATCCACAAAATGCGCTGGTACGTTAGTCAAACAAAATGACATCACCAATCATTCAAGAAACTAGATGGTTACCCAAAACCTGTCTTCGGCTCATCATTTTCCACCCTCAACTGGTGAAATCCCATTGCCAAATCCATCTGAGAAAACACCTTGGCCTTATGAAGTTGATCAAACAAGTCGTCTATCCTCTACAATGGATGTTTGTTCTTCTTGGTCATTTTTTTCAGCTCATGATAATCCACACACAACCTCAAAGATCCATCAACCATGGCTGCACATACAACTGGTGAATCCCATTCGGATACACTTCTTCGAATGAATCCTTTTCCCAAAAGGTCACGTACTTGCACCTCTAACTCTCGCTATTCCTTAGGCGCCATCCACCTAAGCAGCATAATGATAGGTCTAACACCCTCGACCAAATCAATTCTGAACTCAATCTCACGATGCAGCAGCCAGTCTTCCATGGAATCACTTGCAATCGACATCGACAAGTCTTCCAGTGGAATCACAAGCGAATACAAATAGCTTACAAAGACACCATCTTCGGGCTTGCACTGAATCATAACCATTCGCCCTTCCATATTCCCGACTGTCATCTCCGGCTTCTCGCAATCCACTTTTCCCGCATACCTCTTGAGCCAGTCCAGACCCATGATGATCCCAGACCCAGCGAAGTTCTAAACAAAGCAACCACACATAAAGGAGCGGCCATGACTCGACAACACTAGACCACAACAAATCATACACAAACTGGTCAAACTCCTAACTGGATTAGTCACAACAAAAGGTCTATCACAAATCTCGGATTCCAAACCCAAGCAGCACACAAGCTCATTGCAAATGAAAGAATGTGATGTTCCAGTATCGAACAACACATGAACAGAAACATCTTTAATGGAAAGAATACCTTAAACGATGGCACTCTACCCCTTCTCCTCTACCGTAGGAGCCCTTGAAGATGATGTCACAACTTCTAAAGCATACACTTTCACGACCTGCTTACGCTTAGCTAGTTCTAGGCAATCCTTCTTGTTGTGCCCAAGCTTTCCACACTTAAAGCACTTCCTTTCAGCTTTTGGATTCTTACAATCCTTGGAATAATGGCCGTTCTTCCAGCAGTTAAAGAAAGTCACTTCGCCCTTCTACTTTTTCTGTCCATCTTTTCCTTTCTTCTATTGCTGCTTCCTCTTTTTGTTATTACCAACCTGCTGTGGTTTCGGTTCTCCCTTAGCCACAACAATAGTCTCTTCCTTGGGAAACAAACTCTCATGCCTTAAAGCCTTCTCGACGACCTTCTTATAAGTGTCATCTAGATGATCCACCAGCTGGTTCCCAAGGTATTTGTCCAAGCCTATGATAAACTTCTCGTTTTTCTGATAAGGAGTCTTGACAAATGAATGAGCATACTTCGACAAAGCTTCAAAGTCAGAAATATACTCCAACAGTGGTCTACCATTCTGCTTAAGCTCGACAAACCTTTTGAACAGAATAGACCTATGAACGGTAGAGATAAACTTCATCTCAAACTTGACTTGGAATTTCTCCAATGAAATCTCATCTTCCGGAGTCTCTAGAGTGGCAGAGTTCCACCAGTCCATAGCTCTTCCCTGTAGCTGTGCTGATACAAGCTTCCTTTTAGTCGCATCACTAATTCCTAAGTCTCCTAAGATCCTGATACAAGTATCAAGCCACCATTGAATCTCTTCAATCGGCTGCGTTCCTTTATACTACTTCCCTCCTAGAGTGGTGAAGTCTTTGCATAACTTTGCGAAGTCCATGGCCCTAGGAACCTGCACTTGAACTCCTACATCTACCGCAGTTATCTCTTGAATGTGTACCCTCCTTATGTTTGTTGCCATCATGGCCTCAAACATAGCAGGGTAATCTAGTATACTACCATTACCCCCTATAGGAACAGTCTGCTCCCTAGCAGCGTGTCTCGATGGTCGACGACTCATTCTAAATCTGTTATATAGAATTACTAGTCCATGCACGAAAAAACTGCAAATGAAGTCCAAACGCTACTATAATATACACTCATATATAGTATACATCCATCATAAATCTACAAACACGTCTCTCATATGTAATTAAGTCCTTGAACTTTAGCCAAAATCGATATCCAGAGCTCCGATACTAAATGTGAAGACCGCCCACAACTCCTGCACCAAACAAGGGAAAAAGCACACTGAAAGACGTGTCAGGTTGCTATGGACGATCATCGGGGTAGGATAACACAAGTAGAACCTGTAGTATAACTCATAGTGAAAGGATAAAATATAATAGAACATACATAACATGCAATAATAGTGAAGCAAAATTGAGCAGAATCTTAAACTTTTCATATCACCAAGAAAATATCCATACAACCTTGGATTACACTATAAGAGTCTGTACAATGAGCCTCACTACAAGCATTCAGAGAATAAATCAAACAACGGAAAACAAAAAATACTAGATAGTAAAAAATAATATGCCAGCCTC
>JASFAX010005605.1:12500-30000 GCA_030737875.1 Allium sativum
TACCACGAAGACCTATATAATTATTGGATTTATAATAATGAACAAAAAAAATACAACTTAAGGAACGAATTTTTAAGTAGAATACAAAATTTAGAAAAAGAGAAAGGATCCTTTTCTTTAAATATACTAGAAAAAAGAACCAGATTATGTGGTGATGAGCATGAACAAGAATATTTACCCAAAATGTATGATCCCTTTTTGAATGGACCTTATCGCGGAACAATAAAAAATGTAGATTCAGATGAAATCATGACTGATTTAATAACTTCAAGAGTGGATTCCTTAGAAATATTGTGGATAAATAAAATTCATGGTCTATTTCCCCAAAATTCTCAAACATTTGAACATAATGTATTTTATTCTGATGAGAAATTTTTATCGAATCCTATTGAGAATTCCTTAACCTCAATTGAAAAATTTGATTTTGAACGTGTGCAAGGAATAGATTCAGAAAGTCAAATAAAATCTTTGAAATTTTTATTCAATGTAATTACAACTGATCCAAATGATCTACTAAAAATTAGAAAAAATTCTATTGGAATGGAAGAAATTAGTAAAAAGGTCTCTAGATGGTCATACAAATTAACAGATGATTTGGAAGAAGAATGAAGAAGAATCGACGGAATATCCTGAAATTCGGTCAAGAAAAGGGAAACGCATAATAATTTATACTGATAACGATCAGAGTACTAATTCGAGTACTACGAATAATACTACTAGTAATACTAGTGATGAAGAAGACGAAGTGGCTTTGATACATTACTCACAACAATCGGATTTTCGCCGTGGTATAATCAAAGGATCTATGCGTGCTCAAAGACGTAAAACAATTATCTTGAAAATATTTCAAGCAAATGCGCATTCCCCACTTTTTTTGGATCGAATAGACAAAACATTTTTTTTTTCGTTTTTTAATATATTTAAAATTAGGAATTGGTTAGGAAGAACCTCAAGATCTCAAATTTATTATTTTGAGCAAGAACATACAAAAGAAAATGAGAAAACGAATAAAGAGAAAAAAGAGGAAAATGAACGAATAGCAATATCAGAGACTTGGGATAGCTTTCTATTTACTCAAGCAATAAGAGGTTTAATATTAATAACCCAATCTTTTCTTAGAAAATATGTTATATTTCCCGTATTAATAATAGCTAAAAATATTAGTCGTATGCTATTGTTTCAATTCCCCGAATGGTATGAGGATTGGAAGGAATGGAATGAAGAAATGCATGTTAAATGTACTTATAATGGTGTTCAATTATCAGAAACTGAATTTCCCCAAAATTGGTTAAGAGATGGTATTCAAATAAAGATTCTATTTCCTTTTTGTCTGAAACCTTGGCAAAGATCTAAGGTACGATTTAATCATGTAGATCAGCAAAGGCAAAAAAAAGAGAAAAAAGATAACTTTTGTTTTTTAACAGTTTGGGGAAGAGAAGCAGAGCTACCTTTTGGGTCTCCCCGAAAACGACCTTCTTTCTTTGAACCCATTTTTAAAGAACTCGAAAAAAAAACGATAAAAGCGAAAAAGAAAATTTCACAAGTTATAAGAGTTTTCAAAGAAAGAGGAAATGGGGTTCTAAAAGTTTCAAAAAAAAAAACAAGATGGGTCATCAAAATAATTCTATTTCTGGACCTAATAATGAAAGAACTTGAAAAAGTAAAACCTATATTAAAATCTAGTAGGGCTAAAATATATGAATTGACTAAAAAAAAAAATGGAAGAAATTCTAATATAAATAATAAAATTCTTCGCGAATCAACGATTGCAATTCAATTCCCGAATTGCGGAAATGCAAATTATTCACTCATCGAAACAAAAATAAAAGATCTTGCTAATAAGACAATCACAATTAGGAATCAAATAAAAGGAATCACAAAAGACAAGAAAAAAATGGTTCTAACTTATTATAATAAAAGATCGGAATTACAGAAGGATATTTGGAAAATATTTAAAAGAAAAAATATCCGATTAATACGTAAATCGCATTATTTTATAAAATCCTTCATTGAAAAAATATACATGAATCTATTACTATGTATCATTAAGATTCCAAGTTTTAAATCAACAAACAAAATTTTAACTAAATACATTTATAATGATAAAACAAATCAAGAAAGAATTGAAAAGACAGATCAAAAAATAATGAATTTTATTTCGAAAATAAAAAGGTCGTTTTATAATATTTTTTATAATACTAATTTTAGTATTAGCAACAAAAATTTTAATATTTATTGGGACTTATCTTCTTTGTCTCAAGCATATATATTTTACAAATTCTCGCAAAATCAGTTACTTAACAAATATGCTTTGAAATCTGTACTTCAATATCATAACACCTATCCTTTTCTTACAGATATAATAAAGAATTATTGTACAACACAAGGAATATTTGGTTCCAAACCAAAGCATAAGAAAATACATAAGTATAGAATGAATAAATGGAAAATGTGGTTAAGGAATCATTATCAATATAATTTATCTCAGACTAAGTGGTCTTATTTAGTACCAAAAAAATGGCAAAATAGGGCTAACCAATGTCGTATAATTCAAAAAAAAGACTCAATGAAATCGAATTTATATAAAAAAGAAAAAGATCAATTAATTCATTACATGAAAGAAAATTACTATGCAGTAAATTCATTGATGAGTCAAAAAGTCAAATTGAAAAAACATTTAGAATATGATATTTTATCATATAAATATATAAATTTTGGGGATAATAAAAACTCATATATTTATGAATCAACGTTACAATTACAAGAAGTGGAAAACAAAAAAATTGCATCTAATTTCAATACACTAAAACCCGAACCATTTTATGGATTGATAAGGATAGTTATTAATAATTATCTAGAAAAAAGATTTCTCATTGATACAGACAAAAAAATGGATAGACTATTTTTAAATTATAAAATTCCCCATTTCTGTATTAGAAATAATATTGATATTGAGACCCGGGCCAATATGCCTATCAATACCAAGATTCATAACAATACTAAAAATCTAAATTATCAAAAATTAAAAAAAAATTCCTTTTTTGATTGGATGGGAATGAATCAAGAAAAATTTTATCGTATCATATCAAATCTAGAACCTTGGTTTTTCCCAGAATTTTTACTACTTTTTAATGCGTATAAAATAAAACCGTGGATCATACCTACCAAATTACTTATTTTTAATTTTCATTTTTATGAAAATATTAAAAGTAAAAAGATTAATGTAAAAAAAAAAAATGAACAACAAGATCAGGGAAATCTTGTATTAGATTTACGAAAACAAAATGAAAAAGATGTTGAGACAGATTATACAGGAGAAAAAGATGCTGAGACAGATTATACAGGAGAAAAAGATGCTGAGACAGATTATACAGGAGCAGACATTAAAAAGGGTAAAAAAAAAAAACAATCTAAGAGCAAGAAAGAAGCAGAACTCAATTTCTTCTTGAAAAAATATTTTCTTTTTCAATTAAGATGGGATGATCCCTTGAATCAAAGAATGATCAATAATATAAAGGTATATTGTCTTCTACTTAGACTGATAGATCCAAAGGAAATAGCTATATCTTCAATTCAAAGAGGAGAGATGCGTCTAGATGTAATGTTGATTCAGAAAGATCTAACTCTTACAGAATTGGTAAAAAGAGGCATATTTATTGTTCAACCAATTCGTCTATCTATGAAAAGGGATGGAAAAGATATTATATATCAAACCATAGGTATTTCATTGGTTGATAAGACTAAACGCCAAACTGATGGAAAATACATGATAAAAAAAGAATATGTTGATAAAAAAAAATTTCATGAATCTGTTGCACAACACAGCAATATACTTATGCCTAAAAACAAAAATTATTATGATTTCCTTGTTCCCGAAAATATTCTATCCCCCAGACGTCGTAGAGAATTGAGAATTTTCATTTGTTTTAATTCTCAGAATTGTAATATTACGGGTAGAAATTCAATATTCTGTAATCAAAATAACATAAACAACTGTGGACAATTTTTGAACAAGGAAAAACATCTTAATACATATACAAAGAAATTCATTAAATTCAAATTTTTTCTTTGGCCCAATTTTCGATTAGAAGATTTAGCTTGTATGAATCGTTATTGGTTTGATACCAATAATGGCAGTAATTTTAGTATATTAAGAATACATATGTATCCACGATTCAGAATTCTTTAATTATATTAATAGTATATAATAAATATAAATATAACATAGTACATTTCCTCTATATCTTATATCTTTTTTTCTTTATCGTTATCGAAAAAAACATTTTCTTTCCTATTAAGGAAAGAAAAAAAAATGTATCGTTCTTTTTTATCCAAATCAAATTTTCAATTTGATTTGGATAGAATTCTATATGAAGAAATGATAAATTTTTTTGTACTAAATTAAAATAACTGCAAATAACACGTATAATAAATATTTTTATTTTTCCTGATCGGTAAAATTCGTGTAAAAGAAAAAAAAAAAAATTTTTTATGGTCAAAAATTCATTCATCTCGGCTATTCGACAAGAAAAAGAAAAAAACTGTGGATCTGTTGAATTTCAAGTATTTAGTTTCACTGATAAGATACAAAGACTTACTTTACATTTAAAATTACATAAAAAAGATTTTTTATCACAAAGAGGTCTACGAAAAATTTTGGGAAAACGTCAACGGCTGTTGGATTATTTGTCAAAGAAAAATCGAGTACGTTATAAGAAATTGATTAACCAGTTGGGTATTCGGGAGTCAAAAACTCATTAATTTTAAGTTTAAGATTGGTTTGAATTTTTTCTTTAGTTATTAAATTTTGCATTTTGATCAACTTCATTTTGCTAAATTCATGGAATACTGAATTGAATTAAGGAAGAAAAATTATGACTGTACCAGCTACAAGAAAGGATCTCATGATAGTGAATATGGGTCCTCACCACCCATCAATGCATGGTGTTCTTCGACTAATTGTTACTCTCGATGGTGAAGATGTTATTGATTGTGAACCTATATTGGGTTATTTACATAGAGGGATGGAAAAAATAGCGGAAAATCGAACAATTATACAATATTTGCCTTATGTAACACGATGGGATTATTTAGCCACTATGTTCACAGAAGCAATAACAGTAAATGCACCAGAACGGTTAGAAAGCGTTCAAGTACCTAAAAGAGCTAGTTACATTAGAGTAATTATGCTAGAACTGAGTCGTATAGCTTCTCATTTATTATGGCTTGGACCTTTTATGGCGGATATCGGTGCACAGACTCCCTTTTTCTATATTTTCAGAGAAAGGGAATTGTTATATGATCTATTCGAAGCCGCTACAGGTATGCGAATGATGCATAATTATTTCCGTATTGGGGGAGTTGCTACCGATTTACCTTATGGCTGGATAGAGAAATGTTTGGATTTTTGCGATTATTCTTTAACAGGAATTGTTGAATATCAAAAACTTATTACGCGTAATCCTATTTTTTTGGAACGCGTTGAAAGAGTGGGCATTATTGGTGGAGAGGAGGCAATAAATTGGGGTTTATCAGGACCAATGTTACGGGCTTCTGGAATCCAATGGGATCTTCGTAAAGTTGATAGTTATGAGTGTTACAATAAATTTGATTGGGAAGTCCAATGGCAAAAAGAAGGAGATTCACTAGCCCGTTATTTAGTACGAATCGGTGAAATGGAGGAATCTATAAAAATTATTCAACAGGCTCTAGAAGGAATTCCTGGAGGGCCTTATGAGAATTTAGAAGTCCGACGTTTTGATAAAGCAAAAAATTCTGAATGGAATAATTTTGAATATAGATTTATTACTAAAAAGCTTTCGCCCAATTTTGAATTGTCGAAGCAAGAACTTTATGTGAGAGTAGAAGCCCCAAAAGGAGAATTAGGAATTTATTTGATAGGAGATAATAGTGTTTTCCCTTGGAGATGGAAAATTCGTCCACCCGGTTTTATCAATTTGCAAATTCTCCCTCAACTAGTTAAAAGAATGAAATTGGCAGATATCATGACGATATTAGGTAGTATAGATATCATTATGGGAGAAGTTGATCGTTGAAATGATAATTGATATGACAGAAACGGAAATACAAGCTATAAATTCTTTTTCTAGATCGGAATCTTTAAAAGAAGTTTATGAACTCATATGGATCTTTGTTCTTATTTTCACCCTTATATTGGGAATAACAATAGGGGTACTAGTAATTGTGTGGTTAGAAAGAGAAATATCTGCAGCAATACAACAACGCATTGGGCCTGAATATGCCGGTCCATTGGGAATTCTTCAAGCTATAGCAGATGGAACCAAATTAGTTTTTAAAGAGGATCTCCTCCCATCTAGAGGGGATATTCGTTTGTTCAGTGCGGGACCCTCTATAGCGGTCATATCTGTTCTACTAAGTTATTTAGTAATTCCTTTTGGATATCACCTTGTTTTGGCCGATCTTAGTATAGGCGTTTTTTTATGGATCTCCATTTCAAGTATTGCCCCTATTGGACTTCTTATGTCAGGATATGGGTCGAATAATAAATATTCTTTTTCGGGTGGTCTACGGGCTGCTGCTCAATCTATCAGCTATGAAATACCATTAACTCTATGTGTGTTATCAATATCTCTACGTGTGATTCGGCAGAACATTATTATTTTCCCTCTTTTCTAGAACTAGGAATAGAATAAAGAAATTTAATATATTATATTCAATGGATATATTTTTTTTTATTTATCATTAGGGTTAATGAATTAAACTAGATAGTTAGATGAGTAAAAGCAAACTGCTTATAAATTTGCAGTAAGAAGATTAAATCTCATTCCCTATGTACGAGAATAGAAACATAAGCAGTATAAACTGTTTACCCCAAGGTTAAGATTCTTTGACCAATTATCATATCTTGAAGCGGGTACAAAAGATCACCCGTATGGGGTTTCTACTACTGTCTTATATTTATTACCATACTGGAGATTAATAAAAAATCAGTGGACAGTTAGGAACACCAAGGTACACAAAAGATTCGTAATGGAGATAATTTAAGATAAAAAAGACTTTTTTGCATAAAGCTTTGGATAAAACGAATCATAATGAGGACTTTAAGTTGGTAGAAATGACCAAGTAGTACTTCTCCACGATTCCGATCTCGAGTATGCTCCTATTCACTGATTAAAGAAATGACTATAAAAAACGAATTAATCCTTTATTTTATTTTTTTTCAGAGTACCTCCCTTCCTCTGAGAAAGAAGAATAGGACAGGAGCAAAAGAAATATTTCTTATTTATTTTGCCCATTCAATATTCATATCTACTATAATACATACACGGAATTCTTAATCATAAATTTGGAATTAATGATCAATTCTTTCTAACTAATTCTTTCTTTAGAGTTATTGATAAAACCGAATTTATTGATATAACGAGTATTTTATTTAAGGATTAAGTTATTACCGAATAAAGATATTTTAAAATTTTAATTGAAAAGATCAATTCGGAAGCGCTTTTTTATTCTAGCAGACGGAATTTCGTTGGTCTAATTTTGAACTTCCCGGTATTAGAATTTCAAAATTACAATAATACCAAACAAGTACTTGCATTTATTTGTGACCATAGAGGAGCCGTATGAAGCTGAGGTCTCATGTACGGTTTTGAAATAGCGATATGCACAGTAATGTTATTATCGACTATGATTATCTAACAGTTCAAGTACAGTTGATATAGTTGAGTCACAGTCAAAATATGGTTTTTGGGGGTGGAATCTGTGGCGTCAGCCTATAGGGTTTGTTGTTTTTCTAATTTCTTCTCTAGCAGAATGTGAGAGATTACCTTTTGATTTACCAGAAGCAGAGGAGGAATTAGTAGCAGGTTATCAAACAGAATATTCAGGTATTAAATATGCTTTATTTTATCTTGCTTCTTACCTAAATTTATTAGTTTCTTCATTATTTATAACAGTTCTTTACTTAGGCGGATGGAATTTCTCTATTCCGTATATATCTATTCCCGAATTTTTAGGAATAAATAAAATGACAGGAGTTTTTGGAATAACAATTGGTATATTTATTACATTAGCTAAAGCTTATTTGTTTTTGTTCATTCCTATCACAGCAAGATGGACTTTACCTAGACTGAGAATGGACCAACTTTTAAATTTTGGATGGAAATTTCTTTTACCTATTTCTCTGGGTAATCTATTATTGACAACTTCTTTTCAACTTATTTACCTATAAAGAATAGAATAAGATAACGATATTCTCCACTCATAACTGATCTTAAATAAGAGAAAGAAACATCAAATTATTCACGGAGATCTACAATATGTTCCCTATGGTGACCGGGTTCATAAATTTTGGTCAACAAACAATACGGGCGGCAAGGTACATTGGTCAAAGTTTCATAATTACCCTATCTCATACAAATCGTTTACCTGTAACTATTCAATATCCTTATGAAAAATCGATTACATTAGAACGTTTCCGCGGTCGAATTCATTTTGAATTTGATAAATGTATTGCTTGTGAAGTATGTGTTCGTGTATGTCCCATAGATCTACCCGTTGTTGATTGGAGGTTTAAAAGAGAGATTAAAAAGAAACAATTGTTTAATTATAGTATCGATTTTGGAGTCTGTATATTTTGTGGTAATTGTGTCGAGTATTGTCCAACAAACTGTTTATCGATGACTGAAGAATATGAACTTTCAACTTATGATCGTCACGAATTAAATTATAATCAAATTGCATTAGGTCGGTTACCAATGTCAGTAATTGGAGATTACACAATTCAAACAATTATGAATTCCGGTCAAATCAAAATGGATAAAGAAAAACCCCTTGATTCAAAAACGATTACTGATTACTAATATTTTTTTATATAAAGATAAACAGAAACAAGTCTTCTTTTTTTTATGAGAACCTAATAAACTTATCTTATTAACTATTGATTATTGAGAATCAATCTTGGATTTAAATTGTGAATATGTGTTTTCTTAATTATTTAAAAATATTAAAAATTTAGAATCTCTAAAAGAAAAAAGAAAAGATTGGCCGATAATTTTAATAACTTTATCTATATCCACAGTAATCCATCCATATTAAGATTTAATTGCATTAAAAACTCACCATATATAAGAAAAAAAAAATAAGGGGAATACCCTTCTCTTTCCTGGACTATTTAGTAAGGTCATGAAACATTTTGACTAATTTTTTTCTTATACATAATGGATTTACCTGGACCAATACATGATATACTTGTAGTATTTCTGGGATCATTTCTTATATTAGGAGGTCTAGGAGTAGTATTGTTTACTAATCCAATTTATTCCGCCTTTTCGTTGGGATCGGTTCTTGTTTGTATATCCTTATTCTATATTTCATCAAACTCCTTTTTTGTAGCTGCCGCCCAACTTCTTATTTATGTGGGAGCCATAAATGTCTTAATCATATTTGCTGTTATGTTCGTGAATGGTTCAGAATATTCTAACGACTCCTATCTTTGGACTATTGGAGATGGAATCACTTCATTGGTTTGTATAAGTAGTCTTTTTTCACTAATTACTACTATCG
This sequence comes from Allium sativum, assembly GCA_030737875.1. Taxonomy (NCBI): domain Eukaryota; kingdom Viridiplantae; phylum Streptophyta; class Magnoliopsida; order Asparagales; family Amaryllidaceae; genus Allium; species Allium sativum. The sequence continues at coordinate 22,047 of JASFAX010005605.1, forward strand.
CAGATACGTCATGGTACGGAATTATTTGGACTACAAGATCAAATCAGATTATAGAACAAGACTTTATAAACAACGTTCAACAAATTGGAATTCATTTATCAACAGATTTTTATCTTCCGTTTGAACTAATTTCTATAATTCTTTTAGTTTCTTTGATAGGCGCAATTACTATGGCTCGTCAATAATAAATAGTTTAGTTAGAATAAAAAAAATTAGTTTAATCTACTGTTAATATTCCCTTTTTTATGTAATCGCTCGATTCTAGTCAATCAACTTGGTTGAATTTTTGTTCATATTGAAACGAATCGGGGTTGATCAGGAGTTAGTCAATGATGTTTGAACATGTACTTTTTTTGAGTGTCTATTTATTTGCAATTGGTATCTATGGATTGATCACAAGTCGAAACATGGTTAGAGCACTTATGTGTCTTGAACTTATACTAAATTCGGTTAATATTAATCTCGTACTATTTTCTGATATATTTGATAGTCGCCAATTAAAAGGTGAGATTTTCTCAATCTTTATTATAGCGATTGCAGCGGCGGAAGCTGCTATTGGGCTAGCTATTGTTTCGTCGATCTATCGTAACAGAAAATCAACTCGTATTAATCAATCAAGTTTGTTGAAAAATTAGCCATAACTATAATATAAATACATATAAATAGAATATATATATATAAATTAAATAGAATATATATATATATAAATTGTAGAAAAATTTTCTATAAAATAGCATTTAAGTGTCCTTTATATATTTATTTACAAATAATACTAATATCTATAGTAATATTTCAATATATATTTATATTGAAATATTACTATAGATATTAGTCAATGTGAAGTTTCACGTGTGATTCATGCGACTTATATGATCATGGTTGTTGAAAGGTAAATCAAAGTTTCTTGGTCCCTTCTGATGAACAGATTTATAAAATTTTTGATTCTTAAGATTTTTTTGATAAATCATTGATCCATCTGGTTTTTATATATAAAGAAAATAGAAATATATAATAAATTATATAATTATAAATTTTTTATTATTTTTTTTTTACTTTACCAGATCGAAATTTTTTTATGTTCAAAACTGGAATTTATAGACCCAATGTCACATTCAGTAAAAATTTATGATACATGTATAGGGTGCACTCAATGTGTACGAGCCTGCCCCACAGATGTATTGGAAATGATACCTTGGGACGGATGTAAAGCTAAGCAAATTGCTTCCGCGCCAAGAACGGAAGACTGTGTAGGTTGTAAAAGATGTGAATCCGCCTGTCCAACAGATTTTTTAAGTGTCCGTGTTTATTTATGGCATGAAACAACTCGCAGCATGGGTCTATCTTATTGATACGTTATAATAAATTCCACTTGAATCATTTGATTCCTTTTTACCGACAAAAGCCCGTGCTCAAAAGAATATACTTTCTTGAGCACGGGCTTTTTGGTCAAAACGCATCTTGTCTTTATCACGAGTTATTTCCCTTGGCTAACAATACTTGTAGTTTTGCCAATATTCGCGGGTTCCTCAATTTTCTTTCTCCCTCATAAAGGGAATAAGGTATTTAGATGGTATACTATATGTATTTGTATTTTAGAACTCCTTATAACAACCTATGTCTTCTGTTATCATTTCCAATTGGACGATCCATTAATTCAATTAGAAGAGGATGCTAAATGGATAAATGTTTTCAATTTTCACTGGAGACTGGGAATCGACGGACTTTCCATAGGACCCATTTTATTAACAGGATTTATCACTACTTTAGCTACTTTAGCAGCTTGGCCTGTTACTCGAAATTCACGATTGTTCTATTTCCTGATGTTAGCAATGTACAGTGGTCAAATAGGATTATTTTCTTCTAGAGATCTTTTACTTTTTTTTATCATGTGGGAGTTAGAATTAATTCCTGTTTACTTACTTTTATCTATGTGGGGAGGAAAGAAACGTTTGTACTCGGCTACAAAGTTTATTTTGTACACTGCGGGGGGTTCCATTTTTCTCTTAATAGGAGTTCTAAGTATGGGTTTATATGGTTCCAATGAACCCACATTGGATTTTGACAGATTAACTAATCAGTCATATCCTGTGACATTAGAAATAATATTTTATTTGGGCTTCCTTATTGCTTATGCTGTCAAATCACCGATTATACCCCTACATACATGGTTACCAGATACCCATGGAGAAGCACATTACAGTACATGTATGCTTCTAGCGGGAATCTTATTAAAAATGGGAGCATATGGATTGATTCGTATCAATATGGAATTATTGCCACATGCTCATTCTATATTTTCTCCCTGGTTAGTGATAGTGGGGACAATACAAATAATTTATGCAGCTTCAACCTCGCTTGGTCAACGCAATCAAAAAAAAAGAATAGCTTATTCTTCTGTATCGCATATGGGTTTCACAATTATAGGAATTGGTTCTATAACCGACATGGGACTCAACGGAGCCATTTTACAAATACTCTCTCATGGATTTATTGGTGCTGCACTTTTTTTCTTGGTAGGAATGAGTTGTGATAGAATACGTCTGGTTTATCTCGACGAAATGGGGGGAATATCCATTCCAATGCCAAAAATATTTACCATGTTTAGTAGTTTCTCGATGGCTTCTCTTGCATTGCCGGGAATGAGTGGTTTTGTTGCGGAGTTAGTAGTATTTTTTGGACTAATTACCAGTCCAAAATATCTTTTAATGCCAAAAATATTAATTACCCTTGTAATGGCAATTGGAATGATATTAACTCCTATTTATTTATTATCTATGTTACGTCAAATGTTCTATGGATACAATTTTTTCAATGTTCTAAACTCAAATTTCGTGGATTCTGGACCACGAGAACTATTTGTTTCAATCTGTATCCTTTTACCCGTAATAGGAATTGGTATTTATCCCGATTTCGCTCTTTCTTTATCAGTTGACAAGATACAAGCTATACTATCTAATTATTTTCATAGATAGTTTTTTTTCTTAATGAGATAGAAAGTCTTATATTAATTATAATATATTTGAAACTATTCGCTGTACAATGAAAAAAAAATAATAAAGTGAATTAGAAAGACGTATCCCGAGTTTTTAGGAACTGTTTGAATCTTAATTCAAACAGTTCCTAAAAACTCACACAAATTTTCGTTATATACGTTTTACTTATTCCGCGTTTTACTTATTCCGTTTTACTTATTCCGCATGGAATTTCTACAATTTAATTAGATTTTATGTGAATGAACCATAACTATGTAGACCTATTCCTAATAGATTGATCCCAAAATAGCATATCCAAATTATAAGAAATCCTATAGAAGCTACAAGTGCCGAATTTGTACCGTGTAAACTTCGATTTGTTCTAGTATGTGAATAAATTGCAAATATGGTCCAAGTAATAAATGCCCAAGTTTCCTTGGGGTCCCAATTCCAATAAGAGCCCCATGCTTCGTTAGCCCATACTGCTCCAGAAAGAATACCTATGGTTAAAAAAGTAAACCCTAAACTAATAACACGATAACTCCAATAATCCAAACGCTGAATTAATTGATATTTATAATAATTTGGAAATGAAAGAAAAGAAGTGCTTTTAAAAACACTTCCTTTTTCGTTCAAGTATTCAATCTTCCCAAATAAAAATGACTTAATTAATATTAAAAAATTTTTGCTTCTAAAAAAAATATCGATATTTTTTCGAAATGTAATGATTAAAAAAGCGACTGATAATAACGAACCACATAAAAGAGCCGCATAGCTCAATAACATCATACTTACATGCATCATTAACCACTGAGATTGTAGAGCAGGTACTAATATTGCTGATTGATGCATTTTACTTGAAAGACCAGATGTAGCGAAACCTTGAGTAAAAATGGCACTTGGCGCGGTTATTGTGCTTAAATCATTTTTATGATTCCATAGCTTGGAAACCATATGAATAATGGAAAAACTCCATGAAAGGAAGATCAATGATTCGTATAAATTACTTAATGGAAAATGTCTCGAAGAAATCCAACGAATAACTAATAATCCTGTTAGAGAAAAAAAAGTAGCTAACATTCCTTTTTCCAACGAATGGCGTAATTCGATGATTTCGTGAACTGATAGAATCATCAAATGAATCGCAATCACAATTGAAACGATCGAAAAAGAGAGATGAGTTAATATATGTTCTAAAGTCGCAAATATCATACATAAAAAGGGTCTCATTACAGAATTGAAATCAGGAATTAAATACATTATAAGGTCCATTGTATCTCTTTTAGAGTATGCCGCCACTCGGACTCGAACCGAGATGCTCTAGCACTGCTTCCTAAGAGCAGCGTGTCTACCAATTTCACCATAGCGGCTTACTTGAAATAATAATAGTCAATTCCTATTGAATCGTCTAGATGTAGATTCTAGAATCCGATATAGTTATCCTTTAGGAAATGGATGAATAAGGGTTCTTTTAAACCCTTTTGTTTTGTTTAAACTAAAGTATTCTTTTCATTTCATTTTTAATGACACTTAAAAAACTTAGAAAGATCTTTTTTATAAAAAATAAATATAAATTAAATAAATAGGATGATTTTATACATATCAAAATATGATTACTAAATTTAATAAATTAAATTAGAAATTTAAAGACTTATTTTCTAAAAATCTTGTTTTTAACCTACTTTTTAATGTATTTTGTGTAATTTAATTAATTATTCTAATTATATAGTATATATATAGAATATATATATAATAATTATATTAATATTTGTTGTTTGTTATGTACATAATTTAAATATAGAATAGTAATTAGTAAACAAAACAAATTTCATTTGATCTTGAGATAGACATATAATAAAACAGTTTTAATATACATTATAATTACATTTTATTTCTTTTCCCAGTAGAAGTAGAAATTTTTTTCCATTAGGAAAAGAAATAAAATAATACATAATACTTAGAACCAAACTAGCAGACAGATAAGTTAATATTCGACATAAAATAGCTGCTAGTTCTAACTGATCTTGAGGAGTTAAATAAATACATAAGTTAATGAACAAATTTGCATATTCTATATATAGAAAAGTTCTTAAAATCACGGAAAAAAAATTATTCTAAGATTTTCTTATTTGTTTGCCGAACAAAAAAACTTTTTGAATTTCCCGTAGAAACTGACTTTGCTAAAGAAAAGGCTTTTATTGCAACTAAATTTCCCCTTTTCTTCCAAATATTTCTACGAATACGTTTTTTTGATATAGAAGTACGTTTTTTTGGAACTGCCATAAAAAAAAGAGTTCTTCCTTTTTATTGTTGTATGTGAAAGACATGTATTGATCAATATGGATCGTTTTTTTTTAGTTTTAGTCATTTTTTATATTATATTTAATTTCGTCGATAATCTTTTTTTTTTATTTTTTTAACAATACAAATTGTTTATATATACATGTGTGTTACATATATAATAAACTACGAAAAAATGGAAGAAAAATTAAAAAAAGGATTTTATAGTAGTTAATATGTTAAACAAGATATTCCGTTAGGGAAGAAAATGAACTTTCATTTTACGTTTTTTTTTTTATTTTATTAGTTCTAGAATATAAGAAGTAAGGATTTTTATAATTTATAAAATTTCTGATATTTTCTTATCTTATTGAATTTCAATCCAATCGATTTCATAAAAAATATAAATTAGGTAATAAAAAAAAATTACTAGAAGAATTAGTTGATTTATTGATGCAAACTATATATCCATATCCATATTCTACTGATATCGGTATAGTTATTTTTGCTTACTTTTCTTACTTTTTCTTTGCTTACTATAGTATATGATATGGTTATATATTACTGGAATACAATTCTAGTCTAGTGGCAAAATTTTTTTTAATATCATATCTCTTTTTTTATAAAAAAATCTTTTTTTACTTCAAAAATGAATAATATTTTAGTTAAAAAATTAATAACTAAAAAATTACTCTATATCGAGCTATTTGGGCAAAGCATTTTAGCAACAATTTATAACTTTTTCAAATTTTTTAAATATCCGAAAAAAAAATATGAAAAATGTAAAATTAAGAATATTTAAGGTTTTATATATATATATATATATTTTCATTTTTTTATTGTTTTCTTCAAAAACAATAAAAATTGGTGAATCGGAAATAATTATAATAAAAAAACGAAAATTTGTGTTTTTTTTATGGAACATACATATAAATATGCATGGATAATACCTTTTCTTCCATTTCCTATTACTATGTTAATAGGATTTGGACTTCTACTTATTCCTGCAGCAACAAAAAATATTCGACGTATGTGGGCTTTTCCGAGTGTTTTGATGCTAACTATAGCTATGGTATTTTCTGTTAATCTTTCTATTCAGCAAATAAACGGAAATTTTATCTATCAATATCTATGGTCTTGGACTGTCAATAATGATTTTTCTTTAGAGTTCGGACACTTGATTGATCCGCTTACTTCTATTATGCCAATATTAATTACTACTGTTGGAATCATGGTTCTTATTTATAGTGATAATTATATGTCTCATGATCGAGGATATTTGAGATTTTTTGCTTATATGAGTTTTTTCAATACTTCTATGTTGGGATTAGTTACTAGTTCGAATTTAATACAAATTTATATTTTTTGGGAACTTGTAGGAATGTGTTCCTATTTATTAATAGGTTTTTGGTTCACACGACCAATTGCAGCAAGTGCTTGTCAAAAAGCTTTTGTAACCAATCGTATAGGGGATTTTGGTTTATTATTAGGAATTTTAGGATTTTATTGGATAACGGGTAGTTTAGAATTTCGAGATTTGTTCGAAATAGTTACTAAATTAATTCATAATAATGGAGTAAATTCTTTATTTATTACTGTTTGTGCTTCTTTTTTATTCCTCGGCGCAGTTGCTAAATCTGCACAATTCCCCCTTCATATATGGTTACCTGATGCTATGGAAGGACCCACTCCTATTTCGGCTCTTATACATGCTGCTACTATGGTAGCAGCAGGAATTTTTCTTGTAGCTCGTCTGCTTCCTCTTTTCATAGTCATACCTTACATAATGAATCTTATTTCCTTAATAGGTATAATAACAGTATTATTAGGGGCTACTTTGGCTCTTGCTCAAAGAGATATTAAAAGAAGTTTAGCTTATTCTACTATGTCTCAATTAGGTTATATTATATTAGCTCTGGGTATAGGTTCTTATAGGGCTGCTTTATTCCATTTGATCACTCATGCATATTCGAAAGCTTTATTATTTTTAGGATCTGGATCCATTATTCATTCAATGGAATCCATTGTTGGATTTTCACCAGATAAAAGTCAAAATATGGTTCTTATGGGAGGGTTAACAAAATATATTCCAATTACAAGAATTACTTTTTTATTAGGTACACTTTCTCTTTGTGGTATTCCACCTCTTGCTTGTTTTTGGTCGAAAGATGAAATTCTTAATGATAGTTGGTTATATTCGCCAATTTTCGCAATAATTGCTTCATTTACAGCAGGATTCACTGCATTTTACATGTTTCGAATGTATTTACTTACCTTTGATGGACATTTGCGTATTCATTTTCAAAATTACAGTAGCGCTCAAAATAGTTCTTTCTATTCAATATCCTTATGGGGAAAAGAAGTACCCAAAGAAATAAAAAAACAATTACGGTTTTCAACAATGAATACTAAGGTTTCTTTTTTTTCAAAAAATACATATCAAATTAAAAATGTTTTTCAAAACAGAGTACGACATTTTAGTACTTATTATATAAATAAATATACTTACACCTATCCTCACGAGTCGGACAATACTATGTTATTTCCATGCTTATATTGGTATTATTTACTTTATTGATTGGATCAATCGGAATTAATTTTGGTGGACTAGATCCCGATCTATTGTCAAAGTGGTTAACTCCATCTACAAAATTTTTCCATCAAAATGAACCTTCGGATTTTTATGATTTTTTAAAAATGCA
>JASFAX010005606.1:0-35396 GCA_030737875.1 Allium sativum
TTAGATAGGAGTTATATAAGTTGAGTTAAATAAGTTGAGTTAATCAAGTTAACTTAATCGAGTTGAGTTAGTCAAAATGAGTTAATCAGACCGAGTTAATCCAAATGAGTTAATCCAAAGGAGTTATTCGAAATAGTTTATTGGACTAAAATTAAGGGAGTTTATAGTTTATTCGAAAGGAGATTAATCGAATGTAAATCATTCGTAGAAAGTTAATCGAATGTAAATCATTTGAAGAGAGATTATCGAATATAGTTATTCGAAGAAAGAGCTATCGAATATAGTTTATTCAAAAAGGAGTTATCGAATAGAGATTATTCGAAAATGAAAACTATACATTGAATTCGATTATATCGAATTCGGGAAAGTAATGTTTACTTTCCGTTTTTAATCAAGATTTTCTTATTTATTAATAGATTAGTGGTTTAGTTATTTAATTAAATTAAGAAATAAAAGTTATATTTGGAAGTTGGACATTTAAGAAGAAGGGATTATAACACTATAGTTATAATCAACGTTTTAAAATAAAGAAGTAGATTCATAAATAGAATCCGAGTTACGTAAGGAAGTTGTTAAAGATTTGCAAGTTTAACTTTGTCTATTTCGAGGTTAGGAATGTTGTTCAGTTAAGGTCTGAGAGGTAATTATACCCCAACTTGATTGACTTCGTTTTTAACTAAGGGATGGGTAAGGTTCGATAGTGAAGGTTGATTAAGTGAATTTAGTTAATGAGTGTAATGGTTTGAATTGGCTTAGTGATGTTTTATTTAAACATCTGTTTAAATCAAATGAGGGAGTTTTGGAAATGTTTTCCAAATAAGAATCATAAATGTTTTCTAATATAGAAAATAAGGAATGGAGCAAATATGGAAATGTTTTCCAACGATTAATAAAGTATATCTTCTAAATTTAGAAAATAATAATTTCCAAATATACAGAAATGGGAAATGAATAAATTAATGATAAATTAAATTAAAGGGGATAAATGTTGAATGTTGATTGATCGATCGAATTTCTATCTGGAAATAAGATCGTTGGTTGTACACCTATTTTTCTTTGATAGTTAAATCACCGACTATCGAAGTTTTTGACCATTTTTACGTCATCAATACGGAGAGACCGGGATCAGGTTCATTATCTGAAACCCACTATGTATGGATGCTAGCGTTGCGATCAAATATGATGAAGATAATTGAAGACGGAGTTATGCAAGGGTTATCATGTTTACAGAATAGTGCCTTCGGTTTGTCCAGTCCCAGGACAACGTGAATGGACGAATGTCTGACATAGTATATCTAACGGATCGCGTAAGTTGATCTTTTCAAAAGTAATTACGTTTGGTGGCGGAGGAATTCGTTTCTCTTAGCTTATACCCATGGTATTTTTAGGGAAATCAATTTGTGATTCGACGGGTATGACGATGTGGCATTCAAAGTGAATTGTGGTCAGATATTCCAAAATATACGTTATGACCTCAAGCCTCATCATCCGGGAAATGACAGAAATCGGGCAGGCAGCATGGCTAAGTGGGTCGCTCCCATTAGGGTGTATATCACCTATCTAGAGAAAATCCAATTCATTCTTTTATATTGTCGATGTTGTCCCTTTTCGGGAAACAGTAGGTAACTCCCAACCGTTGGTGATATACATACGATACACTCAAGCGAAATGAGTGGTCGGTCATGTGTGGGTCGGGTTGCAAGATCTTCTTGTTGAACCCAATGCATTCGCCTATAGAGATAAACTATCAGCAGGTGGTCCCATACCTTGTCATAGTTGGAATCCAATCTCCAATAAACGCCCGCGGTTTTGCTTGTATACTATATATGTGGAACGAGAGATGCAAGCGTTCTGCTAGATTGTTAATTACTTATGATTAGACATTATTATAATATCAGAAAAGTATTGATTTCCAAAACTGTTTTGGGTTATCGTAAGGTAAAAACCGTCCTTGTTTATGTCTGGATCGGTCTTACGATTATCTTTTCTTTTGAAAAGGATTTTGAAAAGTTAAACTAAATGATTTGAGTTTACTCACACCAGTCCCATGACTGACCCATAGTTTATTTTTTTTTTGTTTTCCCTAAACTCTTTGGTGCCCAAATTTGTACGGGCAGTCAAGTAGTTCAGGTTTTTACAGATATACTTGGAGGAGCTTGAAGCAGGAGGCTTCAGGATTATATAGCTATTGTTATTTCCGCTGTGTGTAAGTATTGTACTCTGATAATGTTACAGTATATATATACTGTTTTATTACAAAGTTATGTTATGTATTATATTTTATTCGTTCCGCTGTGAGATTCGTATTACTCTGATTATGTTCTGTGGTGACCTTCTTCTTCTATTCTAATTTTCTATCTTATCTATTCTCACCCTCTAACTTCTTTCTATTAATGATCAGGTATTTCCGATGTCTGAATAGTCAACATGGTAGTTTTGTGTTGATTTTCGGAGTCGAAAATCCCAGTTCGTTACAGGATCTTTGTACCGATCCATTTTCTTCCCAATGGTTTTCATTATTTCATCTTTACGATTCAACCTAGCCTTGCCTCTTTCAATATTTTTTATTATTCTGTCATAGTCTGATATGGAATCATCCAGCAAAAATGTGATCAATAACAAGTTCATTTTACCTGGATATTCTGGTTGTTTCAATATTTATAAATACATTAAGCTACCTAATACACTGATATTCCTAGACGAGATTAACCTCCAAATTCAAGTAAAATGGACGCAGTTGCTATTTGCTAATTGCTTTTTCGGATAAATGCTTATTAGATTCTTACTTTATTAGCTTATCAGATGCTTATCAGTCTTAGATGCTGAAGATGATGGACGTTGGTGATAAATTATGTTAAATTGCTTCTTAAATTGCGAGTGGTATATTGTACAAGCCTCAAAAGGGTACCTATAATCTGCTCATTTAAGGTAATAACTAGAGTTATGTTATCGTATTTTTTATTATCAATAGGCGTATATCTTTACTATGTTATAAATATAGCAAGATCGATATTTTAGCAACTCTTACATAGGTAAGATGACATTTTTGTTAAATGATTGATGCATGTAATAGTCTGCATATGGAAATAGGTAAATAACTATATGGCGCATGAAATAGTCTGCATATGGAACCTTCTGGCTTACCCAGATGATTTGATTGTTGTTTATGAATGTTAGTAATCTCTGTTATATCATCTGTGAGTGGAGCATCTGAGTTTCTATAACAACCCAGGATTTTTGACCGTTCAAATCGACAATGATCCTCAATGTCGACTTAAGTAAATAAAAAATACAGATAGTTATTGGAATTTTAAAATAAGAAAAAGAAGAAAACAAACACTACACTAGAAAAGCAATTATGTCATGGCTTTGGGCCCGTGGCAAATTAGTTTTGCCATGGCTTCAGGCCATGGCAAAATAGGGTGTGGCAAAATTTTTGCCACGGCTCTATCACAGCCAGAAGCCGTGGCAAATTGAAATTTTGCCACAATTCAAAACCATGGCATATTTTTGTTTTACCACGGCCCGTGGCAAAATAATATTTTGCCATGGCTTTGAGCCGTGGCAATTTGAAATCGTAATTTTCTAATATAATTTAGCCACAGCTTTGGATCGTGATTAAATTCAATTGAAGAAACTGCATATTAATCGGATCTCTCTACCTGAAGTATAAAGCTTCGATATGAACAAAATATGAGCATGTCATACCCACCAACAAAAATTCAGATCATACCCACAAATACAAATTATAATCTTCATAGCTACAAAGTTCAAATAAACAACTCATACTTAATTAGCACATATACAACATATCCAAATTACAAAGTTCAACTTCAATTCATAATGTCGGTAGGCATCAATAATTCAAATTACAGAGCCTTACGTCAAAGTTCAGTTATGTATATTTGCAGATTAACACTGAAAAAGGCATGATAGCTCATTTTTCATTCCTTTCTCTTTCACATGATAAAGCCGTCCAAAACTCCACTAAAAGCATCAACATAACTTCTCAAAGAATTTGGAGTATTTGTACAAATGAAAAACTAGGGTGGTACTAGAAGAAAGCAACAAAATAGGCGTTGACGCTTTCTATTAGTATGTATAATAATCTTCCTTCATGTCCTGCAACAACATGAATCAAACTTTGAGAATCATGGATCATTTAAAAACAACCAAGTCGTTGTGTCCTGCAATAGTTAGATAAGTGTTTGCATGATCAAAAGACGAAGTTAAACAAACATAGACACATGCATAAATTTAGAAAAAAATTACTTCTTCAACAGCAAGGATGTTACCACTAAGTTAAAAAAAAAATGAAACACTGGTTCAATTTTTCACCTAGTTTGTAATGTATAAATCCTTTTTGTATGTGAACTGTGAAGTTTATATTATTACTCGTATCATTGACTTTGGAAAGAAAAAAGAGGAAAAAAGGAGTTACTTGTTTTATGTAAATAATACGTTGGTTGTTTGTAACTTCCGATTTTCACATGATGATATGTCTGACAAAAATGCAACTCAACAAAAAGCAAAGGAGGGTTGCACAAAATTAACCAACAAACTAAAAGTTTATACGATCATTCACAAAGGTGCAAAATTGATCTGCAAGCAAAACGATGACTGGTATCTTTATTAGGTGTATAAATCTCCATATGACATACACACAAAGTTTATGCCATAAAATGTGCAGGAGAAACGTGCAAAACAATGCTATGACATATTTTGTTGGAATAATTTGTTTTGTTACGAAACAGGCTACAATCACTGCATATTGCATAATTCACTATAAACTTAACTGGTGGGAATCTTATTGAAACAAACAACATAAGAAGTTGCATTGAACTTGTTCAATGCTGAAACTAAACTGAACGCAGTCCGGCATCATATACTCAAACGAAATATAGCAAAAAAAATTACCATGTAAACATTTTTGATCTGATATCCGCACTGAATACTAACAGGGGTACCACAAGGAAGGGAATTCAAATTGCTATATTTACATTGCTGTGTATAGGTTACATTTTCCACTGCAAATAAGTGAATTGTGGAAGCATGTTAAACAGGTTTCTTCCCATGCTTCTGATCCTTGGCTGGGAGGATGGGAATTCAACACTTTTCTTTATTCCTCTAACCATATTGGTCAGTTTAACAATTCTTATTCTGCTAATGATACTTGTCTACAAGCTATAAATTGCGTTGGTCTTTTGAAATTGTTTGGAAAGGAAGCTAAGTTTACTTGGAGGGGAGGCCTGGATTTCGCTCATAGTAAAATTGATTGGGTTTTAACTAATATGCAGTTCCTAAATTTATTTAGTAAATCTTTGGTGGTTATTCTTCCTCATTCAACCAGCGATCATTGTCCAAGTTTACACCAATAACTTATATTGATGGACGTGGTCATGATGGGCATTTAAATTTAGTAATACGTAGCCAAATATTATAAACATAAGGAATTGGTGGAATCTAGCTAGGTTAAGAAGAAATCGAGCAATGATTTATATTAGTTTTTACAGAAAACACAAAAAGTTAAACATTTACTTACAAGATGGAGCAAAGGCAGGTCTTTGTTTTTTGAAGCAATATAGTTATTAAGAAAAGAGAATGATAGTTTGTACGAGTAACTGCTAGTGCATCCTTCAGATAAGCAAATCCTATAACAATATAAAGACAATATCTTTTTCTGAGTTAGAATGAGTTAGAAATTACAACTTTCATAAATTATAATAATTTCTAAAAAAGATTTGAGTAAAGGGCATGGTTATTTTAGTGGCATGAATTATAAACATTTACATTGTGGGAATAACAAAATCAGGTAGAAATAATGAAAGTTTGAAGACATCAGCACTGGTCCATGAACCAATTAAAATGGAATATTTTTACTTGTAATGATTACTCGGCATGAAGACAATATCAATCTAGGATTAATTTTCAGTTGCATATCTTAAATATGTAGCTTATAGGGATACATAAAATTTGTAGTATACATTTTGTTGATTAATTTCTTGAATTTAAGAGGACAATAATCAGAAGACTATCATTGTCTAAGACGAAAAATAGTTTCGGATTATCCAATATAATATCAACCAAAACTGATAAGCCATAAAACTAAAAGACTTGAACTAGAAAATAGAACCTAACATGAGTAAAATGTCATGTTTACCATGTAAACAAAATAAAAAAAGTAAAAGAAGGAAAGAAAGGAAGCGTAATATTAGAAAAAGAAAAACAACTGAAAACAATAAATATGACAAACTGAAATCCAAACTGGACAAAACATCCAACAATATAGCACAAAGCAACCTTAAGTTGAAAACCCAAGATCCAAGTACAGTCGATATTCCTTTTGCCGTTCTACTGTAAACTGAAATCCAAACTAGACAAAACATCCTGTAATATAGCACAAACCATCCAAACTACAGTTACCCAATCACGTTCATAACACATTGTTAGTTTATATTTAACAAGTGAACATAAAATTAGGCTAACTAAATCACATCTAAATGATTTCTAAACATGAAGGTGGAAAAACTTAAATAAGTGTTTACACAACCATATTACTTATTGCTCCCAAGAAGCAAAAATTGCATTAATTACATCAACAAAGCCTTGTAATAGCTAAAAACATTCAAAAGATGATATCATCAGTTATATAAAGTAATAGCCCAATACAACAAAGCATGACATTGATTACAACTATGTTGTCCAAATATATAAATCAAGATAAATAGAAACTATCAGCATTAATCAGGATAGTTTTCAAATATATTATCAAACATATGATCAAACGAACCAAAAGGGTAGTTCTCCTTACTGCAAGGAACCATAATAAGGATTGGTTTATTTTAATTTTTCTATTTGAGAATACTTAGTCACATGAAATAGCCGCAACTAACCTCATGTTGTCAATAAAAGTGTAGATCATTAATGAATAAGCTGAATCTGATGTAGCTGCATTGTTATCACGGCGACCGACTAGTCGCGACTAGTCGTCGACTAGTCGGTCCTAAGTCATCGACTAGGACTGTCGACATGAAATTTGTCAATATGTCGGTCGACTTGATCGGACTAGTCAGTCGACTAGCGGTCGACTTAACCGACTAGTTCCAAATTTGGGCCCAAAACCCAAAAAAAAATAAACAGGTCAGAAAACCCGTAATTCTGAACTAAAAATCAAGCAAAAAATTGGTTATTTTATAATAAATACCTAAATTTTGTGAGACACAGCAGCACATGCAATGCATTGAAGCCAGTTGCTCTAGTTTTGAACCAAGATGGGTCACACTTATACACGAAAATGGAAGAGTACCCACATTATTTTGAAATGTGGGACTGATACAACTCAACTTTGCTCAAAACTGTTCATTTTAGCTGCATATTGGTATGTGTATGTCTACGGTTCTTACAGTTCGACCGGTCCAACCATCAAAACCTCCGACCTTGAGCTTCCACGGTTTAACTAGCGGCACGGTTTATAAAACTATGGTTACTACATGTTTAAATTTTTATGCACATGTTTGAATTTTTATGCATATGTATATATTTATTTATTTATCGACTAGTCTCGACTAGTCTACGACTAGTCCACTAGTCGACTAATTGGACCTCCGTCGACTCGACTCGATTTACCGCCGTGATAACCATGTGTAGCTGCAATGTTTTGAATGCTTGCGCTGTTAATTAGAATCATGAAGGCCTAGGGATTAATGTGTATATAATACGGAGTAATAGTATTTCTATTAGAATTCTATGTACATATGTGAATAGAGACAGCATTGGACGCAGAAAAGCATTATTGTTGATTTGGTTGGTTGTTTGCATTAAATTCGACATGGGGATTATGGTGGAAGCTATTTTAGTTTTTATACTTGCATAATTTAAAAAGTACAACACTTTTGAGTTTGTCCTGTGACCGTGTCTCAATAATGCTAGTAGAAGCATGTGCATGTTTGCGTATTATATGGTTGTATACTTTGAGTTGAACAAGTAATGGGAAAAAAAAAAAAAAAAAAACTGCTGCATTAAGCTACTGCTTCGGAGCAACGTCAGTGCAGAAGGGAATTTTTTTTTTCTAATTGGGGAAAGCATATCCTTTTGTGCATATTTGACTCTCTGTGAGTGTTTAAATGAATGCATAGTAGTGGTCATGTCTCTTGCGTATGTGAATAAGTGCAATTTCATGATAGAAACATTTCAACAGTTGTCTGTTTGTTACCTTAATGCAAGAAGATCACATAAACATTTAAACTCATGCTTCTGTGACGAGGAAATATAGAACTGTGGATATTTTTTGACCGCAGAATAAAAGGAAAAAGAAAAAAATAAATAAAAACAAAGAGAGAGATAGAAACAATTGACAAGTTGCACAACTTAAATTTGGTTCCAGTTAACAGGAAATTTAACCACGTGTTTAACGTTTCTGCGCACAGCAAGCTGACATGAACAATTACAAGGAGGATAAAATTACAAAGAGTTAACATGTCTTAATCAATCTTTTTTAGGAGACACAAATTTTGGTAACGTAATCACGTAATCTTTCCTTGTTGGCCTGATGCGGTAGCTAATGCTGTTATGGTAATGGTTACCGTTACCGTTTGGCAAATACCGTTACCGTACCGTTTTTACTGGTAAGCCAGAATTGATTACCGTTACCGTTACCGATCGACTGGTATACCAATGACTGGTATACCGATAATCTGGTAACCGTTACACTGGTAATGGTAAATTACCGTTTGTCCATTAAAGTTTATATCTTAACATATTTTTTGTACACAGTGCGTCTTTATTATACTATATGTAGTGTTAGTTTATAAAAAACATAAATGAAAAAGGAAATAAGTGTATTTGGAATTATTTCATCTGATGATTGAACCAAATATAATCATTTATTTGGTTATACGTGCTTGTAATTAAGCATATCAGATGAGTATACTTATGTTTTGAATTAACTGGTAAAATTACCGTTACCGCTGGTATTGAAGAAACGTTATCAATAATCTACCGTTAAAAATGGTAAATTTACCGTTACCATACCGTTTTAACTGGCATACCGGTTTTAATCAAAAATGCTTACCGATCGACTGGTAATGGTATGGTAATGGTAAATTTACCGTTACCGTAACAACCCTAGCGGTAGCAATCAGCCACACAGGTTTATACGTTCTTAAATTTTTACTCGATTGAAAAACAACGATGACCACATAGGACAAAACCAAATGTACGCTCCGCACGTACATATGGTGGACAGCGAATTCTGAATAATTTTGTTCTTTTAATCCAATTGATTACAATTTTTTTATTTTGCCTGAAAAATTAAACTATATCAGAGTAATTGTACGCTTAGAAACAGCACCAAATATGGGGTTGTAGCATTTTAAGAATGAAATGTCTAAAAGGTGTGATCAGCACTAAATTATATACACTAAAAATACAATATGTATCAAGACAATTCAACGTTGCATTCACGATTAAATTCAAGTATTTTTCATTAGAGCGAACAGTTGAGTGAAGATGGATAATTTAGGAGCAAAGTGTGACGCTTAAGGTGTGGTTTAACTATCACATATCCCAAAAAAGGGACTTGAGGCATGTATTATTCGGCGTTTTATAATGTTTGTATTAATTTTATAATGCTTGTATTATTCGGCATTTTCATGGGTATTGCAGCAACAACATGCTAAAAGATCAATTTTGGTAAGTTGATTATTACAATTTTTTTCTCCTCAATTTATAATTGAGTTTATTTAATATATTTTAGTCGATATACACTTTAATCGATTATATTAACATGTGAACTTTACTGGAGTATATTATTATAATATCACATATGTTATTTTGCTTGTTAAAATGGTTAATATCCGATAAGGCTCCCACGGGACTCTACTTCCCTCGAGAACCATCTAGCAGTAGGAAAAATACACCGTTTGATTGACATATTGATATATTTTTGGATCGTCCACCTTTGGAACGTGGATATGATATGATTTGATATCCAATATAAGTTTATATAGAACCATAATTCGATGCCTAAATTACATGATTTAGCATCAAATATAAACGTACGGTAGACTTCATGTAAAAGCAGAAGATAAAAATGGAGAAAAATATTTTGAGAATATGTCATTGCATTGCATGTTGCTCAGCTGAAATATTAGGAACGCAGCAGGAGCAATTTCATGCCTGCATGAAGAGTTTCTTAGCTACAGTGGACAACATTTGGTGCAAGAAAGGCCAATGTGAGAAGCATTTACTACAAGGACACGGTGTATTATGGAAATAAAAAAAGAAAGAAAGCAAGGAAATTGATATAATAGGAAATTTTCGGTACAGGGAATTTGATTTTTACCACGTAAAGCTAATTTTCGTAGTTTATCGGGGGACGATAAAGGACAAAGTGGACAACATCTTGTCAGTTTGCAATAATCCAGTTGGTAAAGGATCATTGATAAAAGTGTCTTTGTAAACAGAAGATATAGGATGAAAATATAGTAGTAATAACAACAAAAATAGTTATAACAGGGATCTTAGTATCATCAAAAATTCACAATGGGGTCCAGCACTTGCAAATAAATAATAGTTATAACACCAAAGAAGAACAAGGCGTATGTTCTGATCCTTTTGTAAACTAAGACTATTAAACATGAATTCACAGTAAGTTATTTGTAACCAAAGAAGAACAATATTCATTCTACCATCAATAATTTACAGTAAGTACTGCTGAAATAATTGCAAATGACTTTGCACCATGGTTTGAGATTCCGGCCGGTTTGCCGGAATCCCGGCCATTCCGGTCCGGTTCCAGCGATGACCGGACCGGAATTCGCCTCAAATTTCTATTCCGGTGATACTGTAGAAAAAAGTAGCTGAGGGAGGAGAGAGAGCAAGAAAAAGAAATTCGCGAGAAGGAGAGAAGGCTAGGTCGAAAAAATAAGGCAGCGCAGCAGCAGATAGAGAGAGGAAGCGGTAAAATAAGTTTAGGGTTTTTCATTTTCCCCTCTTTGATCTGTGCAGCGGCAGATCTAAACTGGCTGGCCTTTGATATGTTCTCTTATTTGGGCTAGGCTTGGCTATCTGGGCTTTCAAAAGTATCAAATGATCTATTTGTTAACAAAACTACAAGCTGAGATCTTGAATTAGTATGTACTATAGTAAAATGCACTAAGTTATGTAATTATAAAAGTCCACAGTGCAGCTTTTACAGCATTTACATCAAACTTTTGTGTATTATTTTACATATTTGCAAAAAAGACTACCAGAATTTATAAAATGGAATTTCCGGAACGGAACCGGAATTTCAAAATTTCTAGAAGACCGAAACGGAAACGGAACACGGAATTTCAAACCTTGCTTTGCACATAATGTATCTTCAAAATGATATACTGCTTGAGTTTAAATTTCATTAGAAGGCAAGCTGCTAGTAGAAAATAATGATTCAAGTTAACTGTGATGAGTAAAGCATACAAGTAACGCACATACAACTTCACTCATATTATTTTTGCATTCAAGTCAATAATGGTTCGATGAGAAGTAAACAAAGTTACTCAAATTATTTTTGCAGATGAGATATATGTTTTTCAAAAAATGGCATCATTGGAGAAGAAGCTATCAAAGAAGCGTTTAAATATATGCCTGAATGTACAAATTTACAGACGAACTTGAAAATCTAGTACCACTTTTCACAGTTCATTCATAGTATCTGTCAATCACCCTAGCTTTTACATTTTTGGGGATTAGTTTTGTTTATGTTTCTTGCAAACATTCAGACAATATTGTCTTTCATTTTCTACTTTTGATCCATGAATTTTGCTACTAATTGGATTTATTAACCCATGAATAGCCATGCGCTCATTATCATTGGGCTGATTTGGAATCAAAATTTGAAGAATAATCCTAATTTTCTACTTTCTGATTTTTCTCTATGTTTGAATTGTTTTAGCATAATATGTCTTTTCCTTAGTTAATCATTTCTCTATTTTATTAAATCTGTTTGAGATTCTAGTCTTCACAATACATATATTTTTCATTGCAATTTGAATTCTGGGTCCAACCTCCTCCTATTTTTCATCATGCTATTAGTAATATAAAATACCCAAGCATTCATTGTTTTCAGATGATTTCGTTCAATCGTTCATTCTTTTCGTTTTTCCTTCTTTTTTGCAGGCCATAAAGGAAGAGGAATCGGAATAGTTTTAACTTGCACCTCTGAATATCTTTAATAAAATACGCAGATTCCTACCAAATATCGTGCAATGCGACTTTTCTGTAATTGTTGGGCTTTAGCATCTGTCAATGGTATATAATTATGGATTTTGTCCCTTAATAAAATTAGTTTATAGCGAAGAAAAAGTTTCTATCAATGGTCCAACACATATTGGTACTGGTTTTATGTATACTTGTAGCACCAAGTAGTTGGATTGTTTTGATTGTGTAGGCAAATACACTTTTAAAGAGAGACTATTTTTTGAGTTGAATCAGGTTAACGTGGCCGGTAAACTTTATAATCTACTTTCCTAATTGTAAACTCATTTTCCTTATGAATCATCCCAACATTAAACCTGCTCAAAATAGAAACATGGAAACTAGTAGCGTTTCTCGAAGGCTCTTATATATCGGCTGATGAAACCAATTTTTCAACGTTCTAAATCATGGACATGTAAAAGAATCACCATAAAAGATTGTTCTCAAATTATTGTTAAACCATTGAATAGTTTTTTTATTTTATTTTTTAAGAAAAAGGTTATAAAGATAGCAGTATAAAATACCCGCTGCTTTAGCATGGACTTCGTAAATAAATGGAAGAATGGAATCTTATCAAGTGATTGAATAAAAACCAAACATGATATGCGATTCTTCTTTAGAACATGAAACACCTACGAACGAGTGAGCGCATAAGATAAGATTAGCAATATGTCTGCTAAAAAGCAAATAAGAGAGAAAAACTTCAGAAAAACGACCGGTTATCAGTAATCACATTATGTCCACATGTTATAATTTTTTCAGACTGAAGTCAGTTGACTGGTCCATAGTCATGATGTGGCTGCCACTAAATATATAAATATATATAATTAGCAGACCAAATTTGCCCACATTTTTACGTTATGAAATGACCTTTTGTTGCTAGTTTAGAATCTGTGCATTGACGACCATTTTAATGCAATGATTTTGACATGCAACATTTCTTTGGCAACTTTATAAAGGGTGGGAACATACAACCGATTATAATTGAATTTTTTTTTTGAAGGAGCAAGGTGTAAGCAGAATTTAAAAACAAGTATAGGCTGTTATTGCTAACGAAATTGTATTACAAACATATGTAACATTCAATCACTTTTACAAGAAAAGCTTGCGTATTTGACGTTTTTTTTCCACTCTCTGGTGAAGTAATCCAAATTATTATCTGTGATAAGTCAATGTACCAGCAAATGAGTCTGGGCATATAATTTAAAAACCAAATTAATATAAAATCATTTTTGTTAAAACTTGGCTTTTGTAGCTAAAAAAAGAAAAGGAAAACAATCTTTGAAAATAATCAACCTCGGACATCAAACGGCTATAGAAATTAAATACTAGTTCTCCTAAAAATCAACATTAGATATTAAAAGTAAAGCAACTTATGAATTTTATAAGCTTAAGCAAATAAATATTGATAACGTAAAGGAAAAACAAAGCTGTTATAATTTCACTGGTTAGAGGCTTTTGTAGTTCATCTTCCAATAGAAGAAAAAACAATCTGAGATACTACAAAGAATACTAGTGGCAATTGAAAAATGTAGAGAACAGTATTTTTTGTCATAAAAACTACAAATTAGATGAAATGGCTTCACAAATTAAAACTGACAAAATTCATGATTAAGTGTGCAAATATGTAAATCTGACAGTAATAAATATGTAAACCTGACAGTGATATCATTTAATATATAGCAAGGTTTGAAGTATGCCTATGTTATTGTCAACAGTGCAAGCATATTGTTCATAACTCAATACACTTGAGACCTAATGTTTGTTCCATTGTTATCACGGCGACCGACTAGTCGCGACTAGTCGGTCAGTCGGTCCTAAGTCATCGACTAGGACTGTCGACATGAAATTTGTCAATATGTCGGTCGACTTGATCGGACTAGTCAGTCGACTAGCGATCGACTTAACCGACTAGTTCCAAATTTGGGCCCAAAACCCAAAAAAAAATAAACAGGTCAGAAAACCCGTAATTCTGAACCAGAAATCAAGCAAAAAATTGGTTATTTTATAATAAATACCTAAATTTTGTGAGACACAGCAGCACATGCAATGCATTGAAGCCAGTTGCTCTAGTTTTGAACCAAGATGGGACACACTTATACACGAAAATGGAAGAGTACCCACATTATTTTGAAATGTGGGACTGATACAACTCAACTTTGCTCAAAACTGTTCATTTTAGCTGCATATTGGTATGTGTATGTCTACGGTTCTTACGGTTCGACCGGTCCAACCATCAAAACCTCCGACCTTGAGCTTCTACGGTTTAACTAGCGGCACGGTTTATAAAACTATGGTTACTACATGTTTAAATTTTTATGCACATGTTTGAATTTTTATGCATATGTATATATTTATTTATTTATCGACTAGTCTCGACTAGTCTACGACTAGTCCACTAGTCGACTAATTGGACCTCCGTCGACTCGACTCGACTTACCGCCGTGATAACCATGGTTTGTTCCACTGAAGTCAAACTAAATATTGCACGTATTAATGTCGATACCATTGCATAGCCATTGATATGAAAAGTAATCGATGTAATAACTTGTCTTCAAACAAAAAGTAATAATATACCTCATCATTCACTTCTGGACGTCCTTTAAAGCAAATGAAAACTAGCTGAGTTAAATTTGTGTCTTCTCTTTGGCTTAAAATACTCTGAACATGGTTGAAAATTTTTGCACTTTCAGATACATGTTAAGCAAAAAAAAAAAAAAAAAAATTACAAAAAAAAAAAAAATGTTATCTGAGATGAACGGACTATAAATTTATTTTGCAATTTCAGTTATGCACTGTTTATAGTAGGAAATTAATAAATCATATCATATATTTAATTTATTTGCTTGAATCAAAGTCTACAATTCAGCGGTATGCTCATAATTAACACTCAATGAGTGAAATGAAATAGCTGAGTTTACTTTTTAAGCTAAAACATTTGACTAAATGACATACTAGGAAATTATGTAAAATGCCATTTAAACGAATATGATTTAATTATGCACTCATCATCTCCATGATGCCAAACTGAACCATGCTAAAAGATGGTAAATGAATTATAATAGTCTGCAAGATAAAGAGGAGCTTCTATTAATCAATGTGATAACTGCATGGATAAGAATTTATTATTACACCATAGGTTTTTCGTTTTTGCATGGTGGTTTACTGCACAATACGATAATTATGAAGAAAGAGAAATAAAATAAAAAATAAAGAAAAATTGACGGAAACCTTTTATTCCATCCAAAAATTGATGATGCCACTCAGAGTTTCCATGGGAAAATAGTCAGAATGCCATCATACCAACCTGTACCTTCCACTTCCATGTCCATCTCCACCACCCTAACAGAGCCTACCTGACAATCACCTAACCACACCACTCATCCTGCAACCTCGACAAAACAACCAACCCAAACCCACAATACCTGAAACCACTCCTTCACCCACAAGCCATAAGACTCATTAGAATACCCTGCTACCATCAGCACAACGTATTCAGCAGGCGGCAACATCCACCACTAAGGACCCCCTATCCTCAACCACGCCCCCAATGCCATCTAAATTCGCAGCCTACTTGGCAACTTCCTCCACAGCTCGCACTTACTACTTTATAGTAAAAAAAATCCATCAAAAATCAACAAATGATGCTCGCCCATCACCAGTACTCACCACTTTGGCCTTCCTTGACAATCACAAACACTGCTACACCCTCCTCCCAACCATTATTCTGCATTGTAGGTCCACCCAAATCCTAATAATCCATCGCCTTCCTCTAAGTACAGACCATCTCATTCTGCAGTCTGAGCACCGATACAACCAGCACCAGACCTCTGCGACCATCCGAACCCTGATTCCTCAGATCCCTCCAGCAGCAGTGATCCCCTAAAAACATTGCCAAGTTTCTGCAGGGCTAGCCTGCCTCTGCGTGAATTGAAGGAAGAAACAAATACATAGTGATCCCCTAAAAAATGTTTGCAACAAAGATCAATAAGGGCGAATATTGAAAACCTACAAAAGATTCGAACTGGAAACAACCAAAAATGTAAGTTAGGGTTTCGATTTAATACCTGAAAAGTTACTTGAATCAGATTCTAGAGAGAAAGACGCAAAATGGATCGATTGGCAAATTGATTTCGATTTAAGATTTAACCGGCGGTATTTTTTTCTTTTATTTTTTTGATCGCGTGAAGAAGATAGATCTGAGCAAGAGATATCGTTTTTTTTGAAGCGTGAAACAATTAGGACGTAGGGATACGGGCATGTGAAAAATCTGCCTTTTAACATTTTGGAACCAGCCAAACCCATTCCAAAACTTCCACGGGCAGAAACCATACTAATACATTTTGCCACGACTCAAAGCTGCTCCAAAATTGCCATGCCTTTAGGCCATGGCAATTCTTCCGCACTTGGATGTGACAAAACTGATAATATGGTGTTGTGAAATACAAAATCTCGTAGCGGAAGGACAAATTATAATAAATAAATAAATAACAGTTCATGAAGCTGTTAAAACATATATTTGATTATATTTTACAACAATTTTCAGAGTTAACCATTATACAACATACCAATATTTTGCAGTGGAATAATAATAATAATATGTCTGTTGAGCTCCATCTTCATCTTCATAATGGTATCTTCAAGGTAAGGTAATCTTCGCTAACTGCAACTTTTGGCTGACCCGAGCGTATTGCATAAAAAGAAACACAACTAACACTCGGATCAGAACTAAATCATTCTCATATTAGTCAAATTAAAATACAAAATAACATGAGTGTTATGGATGCAGTAATCTAAAGAAAATATTATGGGAAATTCATAAATGATTTTGGAAAAATGAAGCTATCATAAGCTCGTCCCACATCACACAATGCAAGCGCACAACAAATGAGCGAGTTTTGTCTTATGATAACCAAATATGCCTCCATACGTGAAAATCTTCTTTTAATACTATTGTTAGTGCATAGTGTTGAAAACCATTTCGCAAATAAACATATTAATCTTAGCAAGCATAGTGGCTATGCCCACATACATAGTTTACAAACAAAACGAAAGGGTCGTATTGGTTGTTGGGTTCCAATATGATGGTTCCTGACACAAAAAATCAATCGAGAACACGATCAAGATGCATCTCACGGTTTTCATCTAGACACGGACACCAAACACCAGGTAAATCATCGGTTAACATCCAGACACGGACACCGGACATACCCTTATTTTCCTCAGGTTTCAAAGTAGATCTACCGCCGAAGCTTTCGAGTTTCAATAGAGATATGTATACAACCCAACCGCCAGTTTATCATCAATCTGGGGTGTGAGGTTCATCGAGGTCATGATATACACAATGCTATGCTTCAAAAAACCAAGCTTTGATCATCACTAGATCATTTCATAACTTGAGTATGTCACATGGTCAACTTACAACATGTCACTGATTTATATCAATACATAACCTCTAAGCACGTAAAACTTAGAGACGGGAATAATTAATTGCCACAATCCGATATATATTAACAGAAATCAGTGCTACACAGTCAATTACAATGTCAGACACACAATCCGTACAAGTCCATCCTATGTCTGAACGGAACAAAATCCGAAAATCCTCAAATATATTCAGACCTCATGCCACTTATAACCTCGTATTGGGTGATCAGCCCAATCGAGACATCAGCAGCCAATCCAAATAAATCCAAAGATTCGTAGTCTTCATATGTCATTTCCACATCTTTAGTTTCTTTATCACGTCGCATTATTACGTGGAATAGTTTTCGAACATATATTCGATCCCGATCTTTCCCAATAATAAGCGCATTTTTAAACAATAGTTATGGATCATTACGGATTTCCATTTTAATCTTCCTCCAAATTCATATTCAAATTAGACTGAAATGTCATATCAATATCCTAATTATTTAAACATCGATTTTTATCTAAAGGAGAATATATTTTTATTTCAAATCTCAATCTGAATCGATGGTTTAAATCGAGAAAAATTCCAATTTAATAAACATTACAAACTTTTAAATAACTTGAAAATAAACAAACGATTATAAATAAAACCTTTTTATGAAAATATATATATTAAAATAATTAGAGTATAATAAAATAATTTAAATCATTATATATACGTATATTAAATGTTTTACAGAAAAAATTCTTTTTAATAATAAATAATAAAACATAATTTATTTTAAAAATATAGGTATACATATAGTTAACTAAATTTTTAAACCATAATTGTTCTTCTTCAAATTTGAATTAATTAGCACAAATAAACATACACATCATAAACTGAATAACGGGAACAAAATTACATTAACGATATCCATGTAGTAATCAGTACAAGACACATATCACAACCATTTCACCAAAATAGTCAATATTATGTCGTTTCACTAGTTAACAAATGTCGGCGTTTCAGACTAGCAATTTAATTTCGAATAAATAATTTAATGTCGATTTTAAATTAACATTTTAGTTAACTTGTATATCAATTTAAACAAACATCAACAATGAATCACAACCAGACAATCAAATTTATTTTATAATTTAATTTAATAAATATGGGAATAATTCAGTTAATTGTGAGCGAGAAATTCACTCATCTTTGGTTCTTTAGTCGGTCGATTTCCCGACCAAAGCCCAAAAATTTACCATCTCCAAACGCAGCCAAATCAGTACCAAAACGTCCGCAATTTCACCGCTATCCCAACGCAACAAACCGCGTCCAAAACCGAGTCTGTATGTAAAAGATACATGCATTAGAACAAGGACATACATTAATAAAATTAATAAATAAAATAGAACTCGCCCTCTCATATTCGATCGCATCTCAATCTGAAGGTGCCAAGACGGAGTAAACGAACATTGGAACCCAATGAATCAAACAATACTCGCTTTCGTAAAGAAATGAATTTTATTTAATTTGAAGAAGATATTAGAAGGGAGACAAATCTTCATTTATAGGAAGAACATGATTAGCCAATTAGGTTAATGTTTAAGATAATTTATAGGTAGTGGAATCCCAATGTTAAATTAATTTATTAAAATTTCAGTTTCCTTATGTTCACCTATAATTTAGTTTTCAATCGGCACAAATCTGATCTTAATACAAATAGGGTTTATATTTGGTCATATTTATCGGTTACACATAATAATATCTCAATTTAAGTTATTCAACAAATTTTACTTGAACATTTTCTTTTATATTCAGTTCACCTTAAGTATTAACAATTCGCTATAATTCCCAGTTCAAATAATTATCCTTAATTAAATTTCAAAAACTAATCAACCTTTTTTTACATGCAAGAGAAAATAGCTAGGTTAGGGTGGAGATATTATATAGGCAAATGGTTTTTTTTTTATATCAAAGAATTTGAACGGATAAATAAACAAAGTATGCAAATTTTATTTTTTTCATCTTTAATTCAAATCCAAATAATAATCCCCTAAAATAAGGCTTATATTAATTAGGAATCAGTTACATACGTAATAAATTGCTTGGTTTCATTAATTAGTTTTAATGTGACAATATTAATTATGGGAATCAATCAAAATTTTAATGTAACCAATTTATTTCCTTTAGTCAATCCTTAATTCAATTTCAAACGTTACCAACTTGGTAACTTCATCCTAATCCAACAATAGACTCATATTAATTTTATTTTATTTTTGCTTCATTTCTTTTCTCATTAACTATGAACGTGAGTAGAGGAATGATACAAGAGGTGACGGCGTGTTTGAGTAGTAGGAATATAAGGAAATGAGAAAATTAGATTACTACTTAAAGATTAATTATCGGAAAGGAATTTCAATGGTTAATTACATAAATAGAGCATTGGATCTATTCTTATTCTTCTTTAATTCAATTCCAACGGCGCTAACTACATCCTTATCCAAAATAGGATTTACATTTAGTTATAAGAATGAATTACGTACATTAAAATTTCAAATTCATTTATTTTTCCAATTTTCGTTTGAACATTAAATTTTAAAATATCAACTTAATTTAAGTATTATAAATTTGGTATATATTTAATCCCAATAAGATGGTTTGGTTTAATTTCAATTCTATTTATTCAACAAATCTTTAAATTTAAGAATATAGTTGATATTTTTGTTTATATCCTATTACTATTCCATTTATCGTTTAATGTACAACAACAAAATACTTAATTACAATTAATTGGAATAAATTTATTTGTTATAACTTAAATTTGATTAAGTCTCATGCATTCGATTTTTACTTTACTATTCCATAAATCGTTACATTTTGGTCCTACCTAACGCTTGTTTTAAAATGTATTATGTCAGTCTTCTACTATTACAATTTTTATTCACCTTAACTGCATTAATTGTGTGCATTAGTTGCCATTTACTTCCAATTTATCATCAATATATTAAATAATATATTTGAAATTTAAGAATTGTTATAAATTACTAATTCAAATGCGTTTGTATATCTGTTGTTTATAACAAAGGCAAATGGTTTCATATACTAATATATTAACTGGAAATTAGGTTCTGGTGACACCATTTTATACCGTATTATTTTCAAGGACCGATGTTTTAAAAAAAATTGTTTCCAGGCCACCGTATATACCTACAGTGTCTTTCTCCTCCAAAACTTTTATAGCTCTATAAATAAAACTTTCTCCGAAAAATTAATTTCACTGTCCACTTTCAATTGGTTATATACTGTATTTCGATTTCAGGTAATTATTTCACTTCTTCTGATTGCTTCAGATTTTGAATTCGATTATCAATTCGATTTTTATTGGTTTAGATTTTGATTTGTTCGTTCATATTTCAGATTTTAGATTTTGATTGGTTCGAACTTCGATTTCAGGTTATTATTTCAATTTTATTCTCTCTTTTTTTCAGATTTTGATTTCTTTGTTCAGTTTTCAGAGAAATTATCAATTCGATTTTGATTGATTCTTTAATATTATTGTTTTCTTATTTGGCTGCAGAAATATGAATATTTTGGATGATCATAGGTATGCTTAATACT
Organism: Allium sativum; assembly: GCA_030737875.1. Taxonomy (NCBI): domain Eukaryota; kingdom Viridiplantae; phylum Streptophyta; class Magnoliopsida; order Asparagales; family Amaryllidaceae; genus Allium; species Allium sativum. The sequence goes on from JASFAX010005606.1 coordinate 21,251, forward strand.
CTTTTGTTAATGTATTTTTGTTTAATGATAAATTGTTTTATCTTTTTTTGCCTTTTTTCCAGTGATGTTCGAACTGACGTTCCAAGTGTTATGGTTGTTATTGATTTTAACAAAAACAACTTTTGTATTACGCTTTCTCTGGATCCGGTCATTTCTATTTTGTGAAACAAGATATGTGAAGTTTTGGCTCATCTTACTCCCTTATGTTTTGATATCTTTTATGTTCAGGATTCCAAGAGTACATTTGTTCAAACTAATAGTGATTTATAAGTTATTCTGGGCTTAGTATATTTAAAAAAAGAAAAGTTTTTAGTTATGTTTGTTAAGTTGATGGAACTGTCCCGTCTTACTGTTGGTAGTAGTAGTAGATCCTGTTCTACTTGTAAGTCTCTTTGTGTTGAAGATACAATGAATAGTGTATGTGATGGGGTTGATGGCACAGAATTTAGCTTTGACAAAGGTTGAGGCTGCGTCTGATTTTCGTAATATGTGAATGCATATTGTGTTAAATACGGATTCAAGCCAAAGTTTTGGAAGAATTAAAAAGAGAATAACTGTTCAACGTGCTGCTGAAGGTTGTAATTTTAATATTCATTGTTCTTGTAAGATGAAACAGTTGGATTATTTTTTAGTTAGAAGGTTTGTGTCTACTCATAGTTGTGGCGGTGGATTTCGATCAATTGATAGTACTTTAATCAAGAGTGATCTTGTGAAAACTTTGACTTTAGATCAAGTTTGTGATGAACAAACAAGGAAAACTAGTGATATTAGTGCAAGCTTGAAGAGGAATTATGGTACTAATTTGAGTTATTATTATGCATATATGGGTAAAAAGTTGGCTTTAAAGAATTTTTTTGGCAATGAGGAACAATCATACAATGATTTGATTTGGTACTTAAAAGCGGTTGATAGAAGTAATCCCAAAAGTCATTTAGCTATGGTGGTTGATGAGAATACAAATCAATTTGAAAAAGTGTTTATAGCATATGAAGATTGTATATGTGGATTCAAGCATCGTCGACCGATGATATTTCTAGATGACACTTTTTAAAAGGAAAAAATGATTGTTTGATTGCTGCAACAGCTAAAAATGGAAATCATGGTATATATGTTGTTTATTTGATTTATTTGTTTTATTTTGTTGTGTTGTAATCCAGTTTTTTTTTTCCAGAAGTTATCCATAATATATGTATTTGTGAACAAACATCGCATTATATACAAGCACCTAAGGAATAAACATAAATTCATCTTGCATTAATGGTAAATATATTTTTCTTCATTTACATGAGTTTGATTTGGATATACATGGAGCATAAGAGTATTAGTTAGCTGGAAGTAAAAGTTTAAAAGAGCTTAAAAAGATATAACATACTATTTTTTCATAAAATTTCGTTGTGTTGTAGCTTCTATGCATTATGATTTTGAAAAAGTTATAACAAAATATAGGCAAATTAGAGGTGAAAAAGCTATTGGGTTTCTGAAGGATAAGCCTTTCGATCATTGGAATGATTTATTTTTTCTTAGAAATAGGTATGGTGAGAATAAATCGAATGTCGTAGAAAGCTTTAACTTTTGGATTTTAAAAGAAAGAGATCATCCTATTACTTGTTTTGATGGAATCTAAATTAAGCTTATGAATAAAATGTCAAAACGTAGAGAAGAGGCTTCTAATTGGTCTACTGTACTTTGTCCTAAAATGGAGAATGGTCTAATGAAATTGTTGGAAATGTTTTACAAACATTATGTGAATTATTAAAAATGATTGAATAAGTGTATGAATGGCTCCTATGTTTGAGTAGTCCCACATCATGGGATTATAGGGAAGAGGCAAGGATTTATACTTGTTTCTAAGAAGTCATGTTGGGGCCTTGGGCTCCCAATACATGCATTGTTGTGAGGAGGGAGACCATGCATCATGACCACCACACACGCGCGTGACCGACCGACTCGACCCGACCCGGTTCGGTTCGGTTTGGGCTCGGGCTCGGGCTCGGGCTTGGGCTTGGGCTTTGTGGTGTAGGCACTTATATTTTTGGACCATAAAACTTAGTTGTTTTCGAACCGTTTTTTTTATGGAAAAATTATTTTGCGCACCGATATTTATTCTGCAACGGAAAAGTTTTGCAACGGTAAAATAATTAATCCCCCCCGAAATTTTAGCAGATCCGATATTTTCTCCCAAAACCTAATTCTCGTTCTATATATACTATTTTATCTGAGACGAGAAAAAACACCGAATTTTAGATTCTCTTCTTCTCAGCCGCCATTAAAACTTCTAAGAAATTTCGAGCAGTATTTTTCCCGAAAGTGCAAATCTGCACTGATTTGTTTGTGCAAGCAAATCAATTACTATTTTAGAGGCTGTTTTATCCTAGAGGCGGCGGCGAAGGAACGAATTGGTTTGCACCTCTGACCAAATCGCCGAATCGTCTTCAAGAAAGCGACCTAGTCCGCGACTCAGCCATTGTTTTTCCAACAATTTGAAGACGACCTGAAATAATGGCCTCGAACTCAATCATGGACGATTCTGCTCCTCCCTCTGCTTTTCACGGCCCTCTGGTGACTGCTGCTCCTTTCAAGTTCGAAGGTTTGCATTTCAAGCGCTGGCGTCAGAAGATGGAGTTCTTCCTCACGATCAGGAAGGTGGTGGCTGCTCTGACTGCTGAAAAACCGCAGCTACCAGACAAGCCTGACGAGACTGATGCAGCAAAGATGGCATCATGGACTGAACAGTCAAAGCAACTGCAGACCTGGACTGAACAGGATTACTTATGCAAGAATTTTATACTGAATGGACTGAGCGATGATCTGTATGATTATTATAACTCAGATGAAAAGACGGCAAAGGAGATCTAGGAAGCACTAAAGAAGAAATATGACACAGAGGAGGCAGGGGCAAAGAAATACGCTGTAAGTCGCTACCTAAAGTATCAGATGACTGATGATAGATCGGTAGAGATGTAGTCTCATAAGCTTCAGAAAATAGCTCATGAGATCATCTCCGAAGGTATGGTCTTGGACGAACAATTTCAAATTGCTGTTATCATTGACAAATTACCCCCTAGCTGGAAAGATTTTAAGAACACTTTGCGACATAAGACTAAGGAATTTTCCTTAGAGAGCTTGATTACACACCTCCGTATTGAGGAGGAAGCACGCAAGCAAGACCAGAAAGAAGAGGTGCTGATTGTCAATAACAACAGCACTAAGAAGACCACTCCCGCTATTCTGAAACCAAATCAGAAATCATTTAAGAATCAGAACAGGCGCAACAAACAGAATGCGAATCCGCAAGGAAACCCAAAAGGACAGCAGAAACCAGCCCAAAAGAATGACTCTGGACAGTTGTTTCTATGTTACAACTGTGGAAAACCAGGTCATATGGCACGAAAGTGTCGGAACAGGCCAAGCTCTGCACCGCAGGCTAACCTGACTGAGGAGCCTCTTACGGCTATGGTTACTGAGATTCACCTTGTTGGTGGATCAGAGGGCTGGTGGGTAGATACTGGTGCTTCACGCCATGTCTGCTATGATCGTGCCTTATTCTCTACATACACGGCTGCTGAAAATCAGAAAGTGCTGTTGGGAGACTCTCACACCACTACAGTTGCGGGGATTGGAAACGTGGAACTCAAGTTCACCTCTGGAAAAACTGTAATTCTGAAAGATGTTATGCACACTCCAGAGATAAGAAAGAATCTGGTCTCTGGCTTCCTCCTTAATAAGGCTGGTTTCACTCAAGTTACTGGGGCTGATTTGTACACTCTTACTTATAAGGGAACTTTTGTGGGAAAGGGTTATGCTTGTGAGGGTATGTTTAAACTGAATGTTGAATCTAATAAAGTGACTACTTCTGCTTACATGTTGTGTGATTTTAATATCTGGCATTCTAGATTATGTCATGTTAATAATCGAATTATTCGTAATATGAGCACCGTAGATATGATACCTAAAATGACAGAATCTGAATCTGATAAATGTGAATTCTGTACACAAGCTAAAATCACAAAGAAACCTCACAAATCTGTTGATAGAGTTTCTGAACCATTAGACTTGATTCATTCTGACATATGTGAACTTGATGGCACTTTAACTAGACAGGGACATCGTTATTTTATCACTTTTATTGATGACTGCTCTGATTTCACATATGTATATCTTATGAAAAATAAAAGTGATGCTTTTGACATGTTTAAAACATTCAAAACTGAGATTGAGAATCAAGCAAATAGAAAAATTAAGAGACTCCATAGTGATAGAGGAACAGAATATGAATCTAATTCTATTCTGGATTTCTATAAACAACATGGTATAGTACATGAGAGAACTGCACCCTACTCACCTGAAATGAACGGTAAAACAGAAAGGAAAAATAGGACCTTTACCGAGCTAGTAGTTGCCATATTATTAAATTCTGGTGCAGCAAAACATTGGTGGGGGGATATTTTATTGACTGTATGCTACGTTCTGAATAGAATCCCTAAATCTAAGAATAAAATTTCACCTTATGAAATTTTAAAGAATCATAAACCCAATGTCTCATACTTTAGAACTTGGGGTTGTTTAGCATATGTTCGCATTCCAGACCCTAAGAGAATAAAATTGGCAAGTAGAGCATATGAATGTGCATTTATAGGCTATGTTATTAACAGCAAAGCATATAGATTTTATGACCTTAATGCACATAATATAATTGAATCAAATGATGCCGACTTTTATGAAACTAAATTTCCTTTCAAATTAAGGAATAGTGGGGGCACTTCAAATATGCCTATTAGAACAGAACTAAATGAAAATTCTGAAGCTGAACCTAGAAGAAGTAAAAGAGCAAGAACCATAAAAGACTTTGGTTCAGATTTTTGTGCTTTTACTATTGAGGAGGATCCTATAAACCTCCAAGAAGCCTTATCTTCTTTAGATGCCGATTTCTGGCAAGAGGCTATAAACGATGAGATGGATTCTTTAGAATCCAATAAGACTTGGCACTTGGTAGATTTACCCCCTGGTTGTAAGTCTATAGGCTGTAAATGGGTACTTAAAAGGAAATTAAAACCTGATGGCACTATAGATAAATATAAAGCACGACTAGTAGCTAAAGGTTTTAAACAAAAGGAAAATATAGACTTCTTTGACACTTTTTCACCTGTAACTAGAATAACATCCATTCGGGTATTAATCTCACTTGCTTCCATTCATAATTTACTTATACACCAAATGGATGTTAAAACTGCTTTTTTGAACGGTGAATTAGACGAAGAAATTTATATGGACCAGCCTGAAGGATTTGTAGTACATGGTCAAGAACATAAAGTATGTAAATTGAATAAATCATTATATGGTTTAAAACAAGCACCTAAACAATGGCATGAAAAATTTGATAACTTAATCATTTCAAATGGTTTTAAAGTTAATGAAAGTGACAAATGCATTTATTACAATTCTGGGAATGACATTTGCACTATTATATGCTTTTATGTAGATGACCTACTCATTTTTGGGTCAAATATTCATGCCATAAACTCAGTCAAATCCTTATTAAGTGTCAATTTTGATATGAAAGATCTAGGTGAAGCGAGTGTAATCCTTGGTATTAAGATTACTAGGTCAGAAAAGGGAATTTCTTTGGACCAATCTCATTACATTGAGAAGATACTAAAGAAATATAATTACTTTGACTGTAAACCTGCAAGTACGTCATATGATCACAGTGTAAAGTTATTTAAGAACATTGGTGAAGGTGTAAGACAGTCTGATTATGCAAGCATCATTGGCAGCCTTCGGTATGCCACTGATTGTACTAGACCCGACATTGCCTATGTCGTGGGATTATTGTGCAGGTTTACCAGTAGACCTAGTATAGAGCACTGGCAAGCTATTGAAAGGGTAATGAGATACCTTAAACGAACCATGAACCTTGGATTACATTATGAAAGGTTTCCAGCTGTACTTGAAGGATATTCTGATGCAGACTGGAATACCTTATCTGATGATTCTAAAGCGACCAGTGGCTACATATTTAGCATCACTGGAGGAGCTGTTTCTTGGAAATCCAAGAAACAGACTATTTTGGCTCAGTCTACTATGGAGTCTGAGATGATAGCACTAGCTACAGCTAGTGAAGAGGCAGAATATTTGAGAAATCTGCTAGCTGAGATTCCCTTATGGGAAAAACCGATACCAGCAGTGTTGATACACTGCGATAGTACCGCGGCTATTGCAAAAGTTCAGAGCCGTTACTATAACGGTAAGAGACGACAAATACGTCGTAAGCACAGCACTGTTAGAGAACTACTTTCCACAGGTACCGTTAGAGTGGATTACGTACGTAGTGAGGAAAATTTGGCAGATCTTTTGACGAAAGGACTGTCCAGAGAGAAAGTCCATAACTCTTCTAAAAGAATGGGACTATTGCCCTTAGATTGTTGAGTCACGCACAATGGTAACCCGACCTAAATGACCGGAGATCCCAAGAACTAGGTTCAATGGGTAATAACAAGTTGTGTAGTGATATGAGTTGAACATGCTATTTAATAAACCAAGAAGCATGTATTCCTGAAGTGATTAGAGGATGAGTTAATAGAAACTCTTAATGAGATCTATACTCTATTTGGAGTGGAGTACCTACCTTCAGGAGTGCTCTTGATAGACTCACCTTTGTGAATGTGGAAATGTGGTTGTTTCCTATGGAGTTTGGGCAAAACTTCTAGAGCATTCACTAAACTGGGATAGACGTGCAGGGCCATAAAAGCACGGGCTTATCTGATTGCACTATAGAAAAGGTTGTGTGTGGTTTGATGTCAGGAATAGAGTTCAAGACTACGTGTCACTCTAGTAAAAACTGAATCTTACTCACTATGCAAAGGTTCAAGTCCTTGGACACCTTTGTTTATGCACAATCTTATGTTTTTGAAGAAACTGCTCGAAAATATTTTTAAAAATTCAAGTGGGGGATTGTTAGAAATGTTTTACAAACATTATGTGAATTATTAAAAATGATTGAATAAGTGTATGAATGGCTCCTATGTTTGAGTAGTCCCACATCATGGGATTATAGGGAAGAGGCAAGGATTTATACTTGTTTCTAAGAAGTCATGTTGGGGCCTTGGGCTCCCAATACATGCATTGTTGTGAGGAGGGAGACCATGCATCATGACCACCACACGCGCGCGCGCGACCGACCGACTCGACTCGACCCGACCCGGCCCGGTTCGGTTCGGTTCGGGCTCGGGCTTGGGCTTGGGCTTTGTGGTGTAGGCACTTATATTTTTGGAACGGAAAAGTTTTGCAACGGTAAAATAATTAATCCCCCCCCCCCCCGAAATTTTAGCAGATCCGATATTTTCTCCCAAAACCTAATTCTCGTTCTATATATACTATTTTATCTGAGACGAGAAAAAACACCGAATTTTAGATTCTCTTCTTCTCAGCCGCCATTAAAACTTCTAAGAAATTTCGAGCAGTATTTTTCCCGAAAGTGCAAATCTGCACTGATTTGTTTGTGCAAGCAAATCAGTTACTATTTTAGAGGCTGTTTTATCCTAGAGGCGGCGGCGAAGGAACGAATTGGTTTGCACCTCTGACCAAATCGCCGAATCGTCTTCAAGAAAGCGACCTAGTCCGCGACTCAGCCATTGTTTTTCCAACAGAAATTAAAGAAGAAGGCTTTGGATGGAATATTTCTCGATCTTTTAGTTCTGTTTTTGAAGTGCACTTTTCTATTTCTTACAAAGTTGATCTTGAAAATTGGATTTGCTCTTGTAATCAGTGGAGAATAACCGATTTTCCTTGTATGCATGCGTTGAAGTGCATTATTATGTTAAGACTTAATGTTTATGATTTTGTCGAATATTATTTCACGACCAAGGCTTATAGAGCTTCTTGCTCACATGTCATTAATCGTATTCCTACTTTCAATAAGAAAGAAATTATTTTTGAATGGTCTTCTTTTGTTCATCCTCCTAAGGCTATTCGTGGAGCTGGTAGACCTAGAGTTAACAGAGTTGGAGGGTTGGATGTTTTTCATGGAAAGCAAAATAAGTGCGGAAAGTGTAAGAAGTTAGGATAATCACAGAAGTTGTCAGTTGAGTGGTTGAATGTTTGTATTTTTTTTATGGTAGACCTAGAACTAATAGACTTGATGTTTATTTTACTTTTTAATGTACTGAAATATCATATGAGGAGTTTCAGGTTTTTTTGTTGATGTCGGCTGGTTTTGGATGGTTGGTTTTATTTGTTTGTTGATATTGACTGGGCATGTGATCACAATGGGGAAATGGTGATGGAAATTTTGAGCTAATTTTTTTGTTCACTTGTGGTTTCATTCATTTAGAAGGTGTTGAATTTAATGTTTCTGAAGTATGTGAAATCTGTAGTGAGATAAATTGTTAGATATATTGCTTGTGTAAAATGTGAAAAACGATAAAAGTTTTTATCCTTTTTTTTGGTTTATATATGAAAGGTTTATATTATGAACAGTTTTGTATAGCTTGAAAATGATGTATGGTAGATGCAGGGTGTTTGTAAAGGTTGGATGATGCGGTTTTCTATGAGGTTGGATGTATTGAGGTCACTGGGTGCTCCAGCAGATCTGTTAGCATTAGCAATGCAAGGCACATTTAGAGGATTTATAGGCACGAAAATTCCTTCTTATAATTTTAATTGTCTATTCATTTGGTATTTGTTTCAAATACCGAATAAATGCAGTGCAGTGGTCGGAGAATTAAGTAACATAGTTTTGGATGCGATTCTGATAGTTATTCTAAGGGCGTTTCTGGAGCAGCCATTGCTTATGTTGTGTCGTAGCAAGTTTTTTCTTTACTGATTTCGCCTAACTAGGCAAGAAAGAAATAAGACATAACCGTTCTTTGCATGGGTGAGCAGTGTTTTATTTACTGCTAATAAATGTTCAGTTGCCAATGTCCAAAGTGTGATATGATATTAGTTGTTTTATCTTTTGTACTGTGATATTTATGCCAACAAATATATCTATTTGGACAAAGTCAAATAGGCCAGGCATTTGAGTTCACATTTATAAACTGATTGTGTGTTTGCAGGCTCTGACGGACTATCATTGAACTACACAATCATACTTTTTTAAGCATTACATTCCATAGCCTCATATGCTCACATAATAAATAGTGATACCTCGCTACATGGTGCACAATGCACAGAAATGATATTGTTATTTTTATGTAAACTAGAATGCTCAGATACGACGCAAAACTGTAAAAACAGAAATGAAGTATTACTGCAGGGGCAATACAAGTGAACAGAGCATGAAACTAGTTAAAAACCACAGACAAATAGATACAAATTTCCGAACTGGAAACCTTGAGTAAAGACAAACTAGATACAAACTACAAAACTAATACAAACCAAAGACCAAAAGATAAAAACTAGTTACAAAGTAAAAATGAAAATGTAGTGTATAATCTACAGAACTAGAAACAAAACACAGCAATGACGTTTATTATTAGAACATTAAACTACATCAGAGAAATTCAAACCACAATTAAATTTTTACAAAAAAAAAAGATAAAAGATTTTATCTTTATTATCAGTACATTACAGAGAAAACAATAAGGTAATTTGGTGCTCATCAATCGTTCCAATCAATTTGAAATTAACATCAGCCATGTAATAACACTATTAGGGAACAACCGTTTCTTTAATAGTATCAGACAACCAGACAATACCATCAGTCATGTAATTAAACAACCAGTCATGTAATAACACCATCAGACAATCTGGCAATTAGACAACACGTAAATTCAACTATGAACAACAAAGTAAGACCAGTTGGCAGAGTCATCTCAATTAGACTTTGTATTTTTTGCAGATGGAGCTGAGACACAAAACTTATCAATGCTCCAGCAGTACGGTTCATCCGAAAGTATGTTAGCAGCAGTTTGAGCTCTGAAATCTTCAACTTGTTTAGAAGAGATTTTTTTGTTGTTGCATTCGTCCGTTAAGCTTTTGCATGAATAGCATTACAAATAGCCCGCAGTCGTTGCTGTATTAAAGAATTGAAATATTATGAATATAATAATAAAACAGTTTGTCTTTTTGATAATAAATTATGCTCGAAATTTTATCTTTATGAATAAGTAACAGTAATTTTGTATCTGAGGTAGTTGTGGATTAACATGCTAAATTCAAAATTTTAACACTGCAATGTGGATTGGTTGAACCTTTACTGTGGTGCTATAAAGTTTATATCGTGGACCGATAGGCATGAACAAATAAACTTCAAAATATTTATGCTGAAGGGGGAAAAGAATATTTTGACTGAAAAACAAACTTTGAAAATAATTATGCTGAAGTGTAAAATTTGTCAAAATTAAGAAATGTAACGATTGAATTTTAAGGAATGAATTTATGCAGTGTAAAAATTGTAATTATAAAAATTGTAAATGGTACTTTTTAACTCTGTAATATTAAGAAATGAATTTCAGGTAATATTAAGTATCAACAAGATAATGAAATGTAAGAAGTAACAAATTATAAAAGAAACTTGAAGTTGCAAACTTGAATGAAAATTCAGGATGAAACTAACCAGCTCTTCCTACTTATTACGCGCAAGTGGCCAACATTCTATTTGTACATTTGCTAATATGGTCCTTACAATAGTGTATGCTAAGAAAATATAATGAGGAATATGTTCAAATATAATGATAAAACAGTTTATCTTTTCATGCACTTCAGTAATGAATAAATGTATCTATATAAATAAAGTGGTGCAATCAAATTAAATAAAGTGGATAGCTATTCATTATAAAATTAAGTTTCAGCTTTTGTTACCCATTGCTCTGTTATGCACAGTCCACTGGTTGCACTATGAAGCTATTTCTCAAAATGGTTTTGATGCCTCATTCTTTAAGCTTTTTATTGATGCTTGTTACAGCATTTTTCTGCAAAATTAAGAATTGTTAAATTTTATGCGGCGGTGATAAATCTGTATATTTTTGCTGATGTTACTTACTAAGGCATAGGTTGAGTGGCCACTTCTGAGAGTTTTACCTCTAGTTGTGAGGTATAAGGAATCATAATGATTCCAAGGGCTTGAGTCTACAACAAGTTCTAATAAGCTCCAATGTTCATTTCCGTGTAGTGGGAAAAAAATGTTGCAACAAAAGCGATTTTGGAGTGTTTCTTCAATGAGTGATATGAACTTGTCTTTTTTATTTTTTCTAACCCCGTATCAGATGCGCTTTTCGGTTGAAAAATGAAGTTAGAAAATTTATTGTATGAATACAAATATTTTTCTGTATTGTACTTGACATACGGTGAATGTGGTGTTGACATAGACAATGCTCGAACTTGTCTCTATTGGCTGTAGTTTTCTAAACCAAAACCAATCAATGGCCTATATTTGGAAAATAAGATTATAAACTACAAAAAAATTACTGAAAAAATATACAATGTTTTTCTTACCTGACCAAAATTGGTTGTCCATAAAGAATTTCTTCAATCATAGATTTTGTTATTGTGATCAAATTTTCATCATCAAGGGAGAAAGCTTCTTCGCTGCAATATTAATGTTAGACAGATTCTAATAAAAAGCAAAAAATTTGAATGAAAATATTTAAATATAAACAGTAAAGGAAATTCAAATAATTGTTAGAAGATTAAAACTTCTATCTTTTTAAGATTTCTGATAAATAAAATTAGAAGTTTGTATATGCAGTGAAGAAATCATTGAAGAAAGCGCTTCTTCTATAGTCAAACAGTACATTTGAGAAACTTATGCAAAGAGGATGAAAGCAATGAAAATGAACTGATGAGTAAGCTAATTTTTGGACAAAATGAGAGTTTTCCTTTAAGACCATATTTCATGAAAAAGGGCAGGAGAAATCTGGAGTAAGAAAAATAAAAATTAGTTTATCTTTAATAGTATAAGAAAAATATATCATACTTTTATTGTCAAGTATAGAAAGAAAGTAACAGTTATAAAAAGATAAAACATTTTATCTTTTTTAGTTTTGTTTATTTAAAAAAACAAATTATTAACATGTTATACCATAAGCAGTAGGTTATTGAACTAAAAATGTAGATAACTTACTTGTATTCGGAACCAAGTACTTTAAAAAAATTACCACTCTTTCTTTTTGTTCCTGATTAAGACATTTTATTAGAGGGCATTTGTCAATACTTAAGTCAGTTTATTAGAGGGCATTTGTCAATATTTATAGCTTTCTTTCTCTTTTTGCTTCTTTGACAACGTAATCATCGACTGAGATGAATTTTTTGGACTGTTTAGCTCAGCATCTACATCCAATTTTTGAGATTCCAAATCTGTCTCGTCTTCGAATATGTAATCTTGAGTGTTCATTAATTCAAAACTTGGAAAACCAAAAGAATTATTTACATGAACCATACCAACTAATCTTCTTCTTATTAATTAAGTCAGTTTGTTCTTCAGAATTAGGTTGTTCAGAATCTCCTGGTGCCAAATCTTTTGTATGTTCTGTTGATTGTTTCTGTTCCTATATTTTTTTACAATTTTAGACTATGATGGTTACATAATTTTGTGTGAATAGCATGAAATGTGCAATAATATTTCTTGAGCAGTATGTAATGTAAATATGAAATGAAAATTAAATTTTCTGTAATTTGAAAGAAAGAAAGGTTTTTTTAAACAAATTAAACAGCAATTATAAAAATGACTTTGGTTTATATTTTTTAGTTAACAGTAAATTGAGAAAAAAGTTATATACAATCTGAAATATAAAAAGATAATTTGTTTTATGTTTTTTAGTACAATTTTGTTTAAAAAGTGCAAACAAATATAGGAGTAATTATTACTGATAGATAAAATAGTTTTAGTTTGTTTGAACAAGTTTTGACAAATTTTTTAGCCGGTACATTCAGTCATTTTAATTATCACTGAGATGGTTAAAGTCAGTAAAGATGAGTTGTTAATGCAAAACAATTAATTCACACCTACTATACACTTAAACTATTTTAGTTTAAGAACATTAGGAAAATAATAACAAGGACAAGATTAAGGGGTTTTTTTATCAATAAGGACAGCCCATTAAAAATTTAATCAAGAGGACATTACACTAATTAAATTTTTATATCCTTAAATCACGCGCGCTATTTCCTTCTTCATCGTCTTTCATCTTACGGCCACGAAATCTGTATCTCCCAGAACTCCGATGGGCGATTCTTGTTCTAGCATATTTCGGAATCAAATTTCTCCTTGATCGTATAAATCCATCAGCAAAAAAAGCGTGATTGGTAAGGGCGATCTCGCAATACATATTGGAAAGCGCGATTCATTTTCTATCAGTACCTGTTGATTGAAATTTGAAAAGGCAGAGGAACAACTGATTTTGATCTCACAAGACATATTGGTAAGGATGATCTCGCACGATCTCTAATTTCATCGATTCAATTTTTAATTTCTTATTATAATTCCTTTAATTTAACATTCATTTTTTTTGTTAGGTTTTGGTTGTTTCTATTGTTGATTAATGGAATCTATTGGTAATACAAGCAGGTATCAGTTTATTTGATTTGTTTCTATTGTTGTTTCTACTGTTGATCGAAAGTGTACATGTTATTTTCAATAGTTTTGTGCATTAGTTTTTTGTTCTGGGAAAAAAAAATCTACAGCAGGTTTTAGGTATCCTAATCGTATTTTTTAAGGTATCAGTTTTATTGTAATATGACTAGATCAGGTTTTAGGTATCAGAATCGTATTTTTTAAGGTACCATTTTTATTGTAACATGACTAAATCAGATTTTAGGTATCATAATCATATTTTTTAAGGTATCAGTTTTATTGTGCTGATGACTAAATTACGTTTTAGGTATCAGTATATTATTTTACAGGTATCAGTTTTGGTGTAATGTTTGTGTTTTGTTTGTGTTTTTATTCTTTTGAACAAATATTGAATTAATCATTTTAGTATTTTTTTAACACTTGTATGAAATTTTAGTTAACTTTAACCATTTGTTGCATCTTTTACCTTGTCTAATTTGTTTGTTCATATTATTTCATTCTTCTAGTGCTGAAGCTACTCTTCTTGTTGTAGTTGTCTTCAACGAATCCTCTTTCAGCACTCGGTTGTCGATTGAATGTTCATTGTATGATTTCCGAAACCAAATATGTCGGTATTGGTCTCAACTTACCCTTAAA
>JASFAX010005607.1:0-35391 GCA_030737875.1 Allium sativum
TGCAAGGTTGCCTCTATGTATGACATGATATGCAAGTTCATATGCAAGTTTATATGCAAGTTTATATGCAAGTTCATATGCAAGTTTATATGCAAGTTCATATGCAAGTTTATATGCAAGTTCATATGCAAGTTTATATGCAAGTTCATATGCAAGTTTGGGTTAATGATTTATGCTAGTTGGGTTTAATGTTATGATGCAAGTTGACACCTTTTAAACCCATGTAAATGCCAACGTTGTGCTAAGATTGAACCCATTACATTTATAATGAAACTCCCCATTTATATGACATGTCATGAGAACGAATTACGTGGGAAACGATGGGGTTAATATGCATGTTAATAGAAATGTGTAAAGTTGGTATGCTTAAGCATAACATAAAATGAATGGACATAATTGGGAATTTACCTATTAAGTTAGGTCTACCCATATTATGGAGTTGGGAATTTACCTATTAAGTTAGGTCTACCCATACTATGGAATTGGGAATTTACCTATTGAGTTAGGTCTACCCATATTCTTAAAAATGTGTAATTAATTAGGGATAATTAATACAAATTATGGGGGTGATTAATTAGGTGTAATTAATCAACTAAGACACGAGGTTGGACCCTTTTGTAGCGGAAGTCTGCCCGGAACCGACCGGCAATCCAGCAGCTACAAATGATTGGCCCAATGTGAGAGGTCTTAATCATAAATTAAATACGTGATTCAAGTAAAGACACGAGGTTAGACCCTTTTTATGACGGAAGTCTGTCCGGACCCAACCGGCATATCCAGCAGTCATAAAAGATGGTCTAATGTGAGAGGTCTTTATGAGGTCATGATCTTAATTAATTAATTAAGAAACACTTAACCATATTAGCATGTAGAGGGACATGAGGGGTTAAGTGGGTGCCTTGGGTGGCATGTGGAAATCTAGTGGTTGCCTTGGGTGGCAATAGAAAATACGATTAGAATACTTAACCAAAGTGGAGCATGTAATTAAAACATGATTATAGGGTTAAGTGGTATACACTAGAAATGACAAGCTTAGGTGGGTAGCTTGTGGGGGCCCATTTCAACCAATATCCCAAACGTATCTTTGTGGGCTCGACCCAAGTCGAGGACGGGACACGCATATTGGGCTTGACTATAAGAGGCCAAAACGGGGTAGTGGTGGCAACGCGAGTCCAACGGGTTTCATATGCGTGTGTGGACTCGGGCTGGTAGGTAAGACGTTGTTGCATCGTGTAGATATAAGTCGTGCACCATTTGTTGTATCGGGTTGCCACTATGGGGAGTGATACACCCCATTGTGGGGCCAGCACGGGTATCTACGGTAGGGAGCCGATCGCTTGGGAGTAGTGGGTACACCTAGTGGAGAGAGGGGCAGGCGGCACCTATGTAGTCAGCTAGGGGTACACGAAACTACTGGATAAATTTACTAAGTCCTTGGGAGGGATCAACCTTTAAGTAGGAAATGACTGGTGTGGTGCAGTGTAGTAATTATCCTTGGGTGGGTAAATGCGTCTTTATCGTTATCTTAGTTCATTCTAAGTCTGATTGGCTACTGAGTGTAGTCATTTATCCCCAGTCACACCGTACCAAGTTATATCATACCCTAATTACTTTAATGATTGCATTGTTAAAGTTATAGGACTCGCTCTGACTTATGTCTGCCCCCGTTGTTTTTATCTTTTTTCCCAACCCTCAGGTTCTCAGAGTGGGCCCAGCACGAGTGGGCTTTGATCAGGCTGCTTTTATTACTCTCTTGGAGCTTGGACCCTAGATGTAGAGCTCAGCTTACCCTTTTCTTTTATGGCTATCAGTTCATGTATTGGGATTATGTATTTTTATTTATCAGGATGGATATTTTGTACTTGACTCTTATTATGGTTTTGTGATGTAACCAAACATGTTTTACTTTCCACTACAATGAAATGATGTTTTAAATTTTCAAGTATTACTTATATCTGTCTTGCTGTAATTTCTCTGTTCTATATTCACTTAAAATACTCCACCGATGTTATGGCATTCCCTTAGCGAGTGACCATAGCGGGAGTGGGGTGTTACACGTGGTATCAGAGCAAAGGTTACCGGAACAGATAAAATTTTTAGAAAACTATTTTTCTAAAAACATTTTTGGAAGAGATATTTTCAAAAACATGTCTTTAAAGAGAAAAGTTTTTGAAAGAAAAGCATAATCCCCAATAGCCATATCTTTATCTTTCGAATTCTCCGTTTTGAATCTTTCCTTTTTCGTTTCAGCATGGCTGAGGATCTTAACTTTCCGGAGGGTGTGACGATACCAGTATGGTATAGGAGATTGATGGAGGCTAGGGCCACCACTGCGGGTCCAGCAAATGTTCCTCCACCAACAGTAGCACCCGATCTTCCTCCTCCCCCTCCTCCTCGCACGGATACTTTTGCTAAGACTTGCAAGGAATTTAAAGCTATGGGAGGGAAACCTTTTGAAGGATCAGAAACTTTTGTGGAGGCTAGAGATTGGCTTAAGGAGGTGGAAGAGTTGATAGATATCTTTGAGATGGAAGAAGGAAAGAAAGTCAAGTTAGCTGCTTGGTTAATGAAGGGAGAGGCCTCATTCTGGTGGGAGGTCACTAATGGAGAACGCCTCGTTGACTCTTGGGCGGATTTTAGGCAAAGATTTGTGGCAAAGTTTCTCTCAAGGGCGGAGGAAAACTTGTATATGGAAAGATTCTTGACTCTAAAGCAAGGAAATCTCTCAGTGAAGGAATATGTCAACAAGTTTAATCAATTGGCAAGGTTTGGCCTAGACATGGTGAATACACCGGAGAAGAAGGCTTTGAGGTTCGTGAAAGGCTTGAATGAACCGATGCATGGGTTGGCTATGACTCATATCCCTATGGGGGCCACCTTTGAGAAGCTAGTTGACATGGCACTCATGCATGAAGAAGAGAAGGGTCCCAATGCTAATAAGGCACCCGAGAAGAAGGGAGATCAAAAGAGACCTCAGCAACAACAGCAAAACAAAGGTGGGAAAGGCAACGGTGGCAAGGGAAAGAAGAAGTGCTTCAATTGCGGGATTCCAGGCCACATAGGCAAAGATTGTCGAAAGAAGAAGAAGACTGGCTGCTATAATTATGGCGAAGCAGAGCATCTAGTGAAGGATTGCCCTAAGAAGGGGAAAAGGACGGGATCGACCTCAGGAGGACAGGTGAAAGCTCTTATGGCACCGGGTCAGGCTAGGGGGCAAGTACAGGCTCTCGCGGTTCCACCGATTCAGGAAAGAGGTAGAACTATTTCCGTTGAAAGTCTGGTTTTTCTATTTGATCATCCTGTCTGTACATTGTTTGATTCAGGCGCATCGCATTCGTTGATCTCATCATCATTAGTTGAGTCACTGCACTTAGACACCAGTCTGGTAGATGATCCCTTGGTTGTTTCAAACCCAATTGGGGGCTCCACTTATTTGTCCATGATATGTTTGGGTTTGAAGATTTCTATACTTAGCATTGAGTTTAGATGTGATGCTTTTGTTTTGGGCTTCACGGGCTATGGGTTGATTTTGGGCATGGACTGGTTATCCAGTAATGGTGCCATTCTAGATTGCGAAAGGAGAGTTGTTAGGCTCATGACCCGCTTGGGTAACACTCTCGAGATCTCTTGTAATCCCATGGATTCTGTTATGCTAAGTTATCTTGAATCGCTTGACGCTTCGGTCGAGAGTTTGCAATCTGTTAGAGTGGTCCGGGAATACTCAGATGTGTTTGAGGAGGTGAAGGGCTTACCTCCGAAGCGGGAGATTGACTTCCGAATATATCTGGTGGATAATGCTAAACATGTATCTTTACCAGTGCGCCACATGGCTCCTCGTGAGAGGAGGGAACTCCATAAGCAAGTAGGGGAGTTGCTTGAGAAGGGGTTCATAAGACGAAGTATATCGGAGTGGGGTGCTCCAGTAGTTTTTGCTACGAAGGCGGATGGGTCCCTCAGACTTTGTGTAGACTATAGAGAACTCAACAAGCTCACAAAGAAGAATAGACACCCATTGCCGAGGATTGATGATCTTTTCGATCAGTTGGTTGGCGCTTCAGTATTTTCTCAGTTGGACTTAGCCACGGGGTTTCATCAGTTGAGGGTGGCTGAGGATAGCATAGACAAGACTGCCTTTAGGACTCCGGATGGTTTCTATGAGTGGCTGGTGATGCCATTTGGGTTGACGAACGCCCCTGCATACTTTGTTGATGTGATGAGTAGG
The DNA here is from genome assembly GCA_030737875.1 of Allium sativum. Taxonomy (NCBI): domain Eukaryota; kingdom Viridiplantae; phylum Streptophyta; class Magnoliopsida; order Asparagales; family Amaryllidaceae; genus Allium; species Allium sativum. The sequence goes on from JASFAX010005607.1 coordinate 4,223, forward strand.
GTGTTCAGGGAGTTCCTTAATAAGTTCGTGGTGGTCTTTGTGGATGATATCTTAGTATTTTCTAAGAGTGAAGAAGAGCATGCCCTACATCTTGGGGAGGTGTTGGAGACTCTTCGAGCACATAGCCTTAAGGCTAAATTCTCTAAATGTCACTTCTGGAGGAAGGAAGTGCGGTTCTTGGGGCACGTGGTCTCCAAGGAAGGGATAGCTGTGGATCCCGCGAAGGTAGTATCAATTCAAGATTGGAAGGTTCCGAAGAATGCTACCGAAGTAAGAAGTTTCTTAGGGTTGGCGGGTTACTATAGGAAGTTTATCAAAGACTTCGCGAAGATATCAGCCCCATTAACCCGCTTAACGAAGAAGAATCTTGTTTTCACATGGGACGTAGATTGTGATGATGCGTTCCGACGGTTAAAGAGAACTTTAACCACTGCTCCAGTTTTAGTGTTGCCAGATGGGAATAAGCCATTTGTTGTCTATACCGATGCTTGTGGAACAGGACTGGGCGCAGTCTTAATGCAAGAGGGAAGGGTAATAGCCTATGGTGGAAGGCAGTTGAGGGCGCATGAGAAAAATTACCCTACCCATGATTTAGAGTTGGCCGCTATTGTTTTTGCACTTAAGATTTGGCGCCATTATCTTCTTGGTGAGAGATTCGAATTGTTCACTGACCACAAATCATTGAAGTACTTGTTTTCTCAGAAGGATTTGAATTTGAGACAGCAAAGGTGGATGGAGTTCTTAGCATCCTATGATTTCGAGATAGCGTATACCCCTGGCAAGGGTAATGTGGTGGCGGACGCCTTGAGCAGAAAAAGGTTGTCCTTGAGTCCATTGTTCGTGGAACAACAAAGCTTGGAATTTATCTCGATGTTTGATTTCAGACCTTCCATTGACTATATACCCGGTTTGCTAGCATCCTTGGAGGTCAAACCTACTCTTTTGGGGCGAATTGGAGAAGCACAGAGGGACGACCCACAGTTGGTTGAGTTGGTAGAGAAGCTCATAAGGGGGGAGTCGTCCAGCCATTTGAGTAGGTACACCCTAGACGATAGGGGGTGCTTGCGTAGAGACGGTAGACTTTGTGTACCGCAAGACGAGGGTTTGAGGAAGGCTATTCTTGATGATGCACACCGTTCTAGGATGACCATTCATCCCGGTGGGGACAAGATGTACCAAGACATGAAGCGGGTTTTCTTCTGGGCCAGTATGAAGAAAGATGTGGCCGAGTATGTTGCTCGATGCTTGGTCTGCCAACAGGTGAAAGCGGAGCAAAAGAAACCAGGTGGGTTGCTTCACCCATTGGAAGTTCCGCAATGGAAGTGGGATAGCGTCTCGATGGATTTTATTGACGGGTTACCCAGATCGAGAAAGGGTAATACGGGAATTTGGGTTGTGGTAGACAGACTTCCTAAAAGCGCCCATTTCATACCTGTGAAGAGCAAGAGGACTGCTCCATGGCTAGCTTCAGTATATCTTCGAGAGATAGTTCGATTGCATGGGGTACCCTCTAGCATAGTGAGTGATCGAGATCCTATCTTCACTAGCGAGTTCTGGAAAAGTTTGCAAGAAGCAGTGGGGACTCAATTATGTCTGAGCACCGCATATCATCCTCAGACGGACGACCAGACTGAGAGGGTGAATCGTGTCCTAGAAGACCTTTTGAGGCTTTGTATCTTAGATTTTGGAGGTACATGGGAAGAGCATCTTCCATTGGTGGAGTTCGCATATAATAACAGCTTTCAGTCCAGTATTGGTATGGCTCCTTTCGAAGCTCTTTATGGAAGGCCTTGTCGATCACCTACATGTTGGTGGGAATCTACGGATAAGATCTTGCTTGGGCCTGATATGGTTAGGGAGACTTCTGAGAAGATTGACTTGATTCGAAGAAGGATGAAAGCAGCACAGGATAGGCAAAAATCTTATGCGGACAAGAGGAGGACAGATCTTGAGTTTGAAGTTGGGGACATGGTCTTTGTCAAAGTGTCTCCGTTACGAAATGTGGTTCGCTTTGGATCTGTTGGGAAGTTAGCACCAAGGTTCGTAGGGCCGTTTCCTATCAAGGAAAGGATTGGACGGATGGCATATAGAGTGGAGTTGCCCGACAGACTTAGTGGTGTACATGATGTATTCCATGTGTCACATTTGAGGAAGTGCCTACATGAGACCGCAGAGGTGGTAGAGCCGACCTTGCTTAGAGAAGTGGAAGTAGAGCGTGATGCGACTATTCGACGAGCTCCTACTAGCATCCTTAGGTCAGAGACTAGGAAACTGAGGAATCGAGAGGTTCAACTAGTCAAAGTACAATGGGGAGAAGATGAGGGCAACGCTACTTGGGAGACGGAAGCGAAGATGCGTTCATTATACCCATTCCTTTTTGAGGGTATGTCTTTTAACTTCTCCTTTATCGTTTGTCTAGTACTTATCTTATCTTTAGTATGTCCTCTCGTTAGTACTTTTGACCTTTAGATAGGGTAAACCTATGGTTGAAACATGTGTTTGAGACATGTTATGGTTGATGGATGCATGTGGATGCAAGTGTTTGCTAGTGGTTGCTCGTGGATGCATATACACACACTCTAGGCACTAGATCAGCTCAGTCACTTCATATTGCATATTGCATATAATTGTGTGTAGGTAGCTATATTTATGGATGTATAATGATTGTGTTATCATATGGATGATGCATTTTGGTGAATGATTGTGCACTCATGTAGATATTGTATGTGTCGATAGGGTTCTCTCGCATACATAATGGATGCATGGCACTATCATGGTTTGCATATGTTCGTACATTAGATAGGGAACATATACACACACTTTTTGCAAATGCTCATACATCATTAGAAATTGTTTTAAGGACAATGGATGCCCGTGTTTGATGGATTGAGTAGATGGTTGTTTGGATGGTAGGATATGCATTCTCCTTAGCTTAGATATTTCGGGGACGAAATCCTTTAAGGAGGGGAGAATGTAACACCCCGAATTTCAGTTAATGCTAAAATTCACTAATTGCAGAATAAATAATCTCAGATGTGAGAATTGGGGGAAACGGGCTGCGTCATTGCGTTCGTCTTGGAAAAATACGCAAAATAGAGTCCGAAATTTTGTAAATCGGAGTCCGTATGGCCCAATGAAGTTTGCAGAAAATTCAAGGTTCAAAACAGATTTAAAATTCAGGTTTAAATTTCGAAATTGGAGCCATTGGGCGCAGGGGGAAAAAATTCCCGCCTACCTACCCAAGTCGACAGCCCTGTCGACTTGGGTGTCGACAGGGGGTGCTCGGCCAGTTTAACCTGGTGCACCATTTTAGGGTTTGGCTGTGTTTTGGGCTATTCTCTAGAAGCTTCCGAGATCTGATGGTCCTAATCTAATTTAGGGTTAATCTAATGGCCTAAAACACTTGCCTAATCTATAAATACACCCTAACACTACCCTAATTCATACTAAAAATAGATTCAAGGGCCTCATGCCGTCAAATCAAAACTAGAAGGAGCCTCCACCAAATTTGAGAGGAAGTTGGCATCTCTAATCAAGTTCTAATCCACTCTAGCAACTTAATCTTCCTCATTGGAGTGCTAATTAGTTATTTGTGAGTTCCTATGCCTTTAGCAAGCAATTGCTAAACTAATTAGGATAGGATATTAGGAGGCTATGGATGTAAATGAGGATCTATGCATGTTGTGGTTGTCATATGTTATAAGTTCATATGCAAGTTTGTTTCTTTTTATGATATGACATGTTATGCAAGTTCATATGCAAGTTTATATGCAAGTTCATATGCAAGTTTGTCTCTTTTTATGATATGCATAACATATGCAAGGTTGCCTCTATGTATGACATGATATGCAAGTTCATATGCAAGTTTATATGCAAGTTTATATGCAAGTTCATATGCAAGTTTATATGCAAGTTCATATGCAAGTTTATATGCAAGTTCATATGCAAGTTTATATGCAAGTTCATATGCAAGTTTGGGTTAATGATTTATGCTAGTTGGGTTTAATGTTATGATGCAAGTTGACACCTTTTAAACCCATGTAAATGCCAACGTTGTGCTAAGATTGAACCCATTACATTTATAATGAAACTCCCCATTTATATGACATGTCATGAGAACGAATTACGTGGGAAACGATGGGGTTAATATGCATGTTAATAGAAATGTGTAAAGTTGGTATGCTTAAGCATAACATAAAATGAATGGACATAATTGGGAATTTACCTATTAAGTTAGGTCTACCCATATTATGGAGTTGGGAATTTACCTATTAAGTTAGGTCTACCCATACTATGGAATTGGGAATTTACCTATTGAGTTAGGTCTACCCATATTCTTAAAAATGTGTAATTAATAAGGGATAATTAATACAAATTATGGGGGTGATTAATTAGGTGTAATTAATCAACTAAGACACGAGGTTGGACCCTTTTGTAGCGGAAGTCTGCCCGGAACCGACCGGCAATCCAGCAGCTATAAATGATTGGCCCAATGTGAGAGGTCTTAGTCATAAATTAAATACGTGATTAAAGTAAAGACACGAGGTTAGACCCTTTTTATGACGGATGTCTGCCCGGACCCAACCGGCATATCCAGCAGTCATAAAAGATGGTCTAATGTGAGAGGTCTTTATGAGGTCATGATCTTAATTAATTAATTAATTAAGAAACACTTAACCATATTAGCATGTAGAGGGACATGAGGGGTTAAGTGGGTGCCTTGGGTGGCATGTGGAAATCTAGTGGTTGCCTTGGGTGGCAATAGAAAATACGATTAGAATACTTAACCAAAGTGGAGCATGTAATTAAAACATGATTAAAGGGTTAAGTGGTATACACTAGAAATGACAAGCTTAGGTGGGTAGCTTGTGGGGGCCCATTTCAACCAATATCCCAAACGTATCTTTGTGGGCTCGACCCAAGTCGAGGACGGGACACGCATATTGGGCTTGACTATAAGAGGCCAAAACGGGGTAGCGGTGGCAACGCGAGTCCAACGGGTTTCATATGCGTGTGTGGACCCGGGCTGGTAGGTAAGACGTTGTTGCATCGTGTAGATATAAGCCGTGCACCATTTGTTGTATCGGGTTGCCACTATGGGGAGTGATACACCCCATTGTGGGGCCAGCACGGGTATCTACGGTAGGGAGCCGATCGCTTGGGAGTAGTGGGTACACCTAGTGGAGATAGGGGCAGGCGGCACCTATGTAGTCAGCTAGGGGTACACGAAACTACTGGATAAATTTACTAAGTCCTTGGGAGGGATCAACCTTTAAGTAGGAAATGACTGGTGTGGTGCAGTGTAGTAATTATCCTTGGGTGGGTGAATGCGTCTTTATCGTTATCTTAGTTCATTCTAAGTCTGATTAGCTACTGAGTGTAGTCATTTATCCCCAGTCACACCGTACCAAGTTATATCATACCCTAATTACTTTAATGATTGCATTGTTAAAGTTATAGGACTCGCTCAGACTTATGTCTGACCCCGTTGTTTTTATCTTTTTTCCCAACCCTCAGGTTCTCAGAGTGGGCCCAGCACGAGTGGGCTTTGATCAGGCTGCTTTTATTACTCTCTTGGAGCTTGGACCCTAGATGTAGAGCTCAGCTTACCCTTTTCTTTTATGGCTATCAGTTCATGTATTGGGATTATGTATTTTTATTTATCAGGATGGACATTTTGTACTTGACTCTTATTATGGTTTTGTGATGTAACCAAACATGTTTTACTTTCCGCTGCAGTGAAATGATGTTTTAAATTTTCAAGTATTACTTATATCTGTCTTGCTGTAATTTCTCTGTTCTATATTCACTTAAAATACTCCACCGATGTTATGGCATTCCCTTAGCGAGTGACCATAGCGGGAGTGGGGTGTTACAATCCTCGCCTACACCTCCAGTGGTAGGCTCATCCCTAGCAGCGTGTCTCGAAGTTCGACGACTCATTCTTACTCTAAAAGAACAATGATTAGTCAACGTCAAAGAAAGATTACAATGGTTCTCAAGTTCTTACTAACCTACTATACTATACTATAATATAGTAATCATTCATTAGAAATTGCAAGTAAGCCTCTCATACGCTTCTACGTCCGCAAACTTTGGGTAAAATCGATTAACCAAAGCTCAGATACCAAACGTGATGATCACCCCATACCTCCTAACTAATCCAGCATGTTAGGCCGATATGGTACGATCATCAAGGAAAATAATCTCTAAAAGAAACATATCATATAACTCACAACACATAGATAACATATAATATAAATATGCAACATGATATACTAGTGAAGCATAACAAAACAGAAGATCTCATCTCCATAAAATCGCTGAATCGCTAGTACAATACATCTTAGTATATGAATATGTGAATACAATATGCCTCACTACGTCCCTCAGAGTCTCTCAACATAACAGCGGAATAGTAATACTACATAAGAAAATAATATACCAGGCTCCTACTCGTCACCGTACAACATCAGCGCCACTAAACTTGTAATACTATGTCAACTCATTATTAACATCAATGAGTAGCCCAAGGTAATAAGAGGAGACATAAAACCTTGAGTCAGACAACACTCTTAGTGAGTGATAAAATAACTATCAAAAGTTACACAGGATAATAAGGTAATAGACAGTTCGTGTCTTATCTGAGCCATCCCTACAACCACAGATTTAGCACATAATAATCTTATTATGATATGCCATAAACACACAGAATAGACATGAGTCAGAATAGGATTTCCAATCTTGCTTTATTTCAATGTCTTACGGCTATAGCCTACCCAGAGAATGGTAGAAGACAACACACACAAGCAACCATATCATCCATAACAATCAATTGCCTAGCTATCATCAGCTACAACCTCGAATGCATCAATATTGAATGACTGGGTGTCACCATTCATTAAGAGCCAATGGAAACCCTAATTCTAGTTAGATTGCCATACGTCGCACATGTGTTTGCCTCCTTGAGACAACTTAATCACTCCCTGAGCAATTCAAGGTACACGATCTCTTAGATCCTAATAGGCATCCCTACAATACCCTTCTTTGAGTCAGCTACAACCTTCAAATATCGATGATTCCTTTGCGCTTCTAATTTCCAAGCCATCTTCGATGACCTCGTCCTTTAATTCAAGTCTTACTCGAATAAATCCATTATCCCTCATACTCGGGTATCACCTTGTAACACCCTATAATTTAATACACCATAATTGTACAGTAAAGACAATAAAATAAATATTAATTAATTTAGTTGTAGCGACCCGGAAAATTTGACACTCGAATTTTCGACATTTACACAAACTGTGTCCCATTCGAGTATCGAATCTCCAGAAAGCTAGAAAGAAGAAGTTGGAGGATGAGAAAAATAAGATAGAAATATTAGAATAGAAGAAGTAGAAGAAGAACAAAGACAACACAGAATCAGAGTCTCACATCGCAGCGGAACAAAATATAATATGGAAATAAATCTTTATTGAGAGCTTTCAAAATTTCTTACAGTATCAGAGTACATCAACATATCTGGACAGTTATATAACCTGTCCTCATATACAATCACACAGCGGAACAGTAGCTATATATATAACCATACGTTTGAACTCTTCCAGCTTGTCTCTGGACTTCGCAGCATCCGGTAACCTGGACCTGTACACCCCGGCCTAACCCGAGCATTTACAAAACACCGGGTCAGTCTGGTGAACCAGAGTGAGATAAACTCGCACAGTATTAAGGTATCACACAACTTGATTTTAAAGTAAAAATCTTTTCGAAAGAAAAGGATAATCGTAAGACCGAATCCACACATAAATACGGACGGTTTTTATCTTACGATAACCCAAAACAGTTTTGAAGTCAATATCTTGTCTGATATTATCATAATGTCTAAATACAAGTAAATAGAATCTAGTAGAACGCTTGCATCTCACGCTCCACATATATAGTATACAAACAAAACCGCAGGTGCTTATTGGAGATTGGATTCCGACCTTGACAAGGTATGGGACCACCTGCCGATAGTGTATCTCTAGAGGCGAATACACTGGGTTCAACAAGAACGTCTTGCAACCCGTCCCTCACATGACCGACCACTCATTTCGCTTGAGTGTATCGAATGTATATCACCAACGGTTGGGCTCAAACCACCGTTTCCCGAAAAGGGACAGCATTGAAATAGATTAAAGAAGCAAAAGGAATTTCTCTATATAGGTGATTATACACCCTAATGGGAGCGACCCACATAGCCATGCTGCCTGCCCGATTTTTGTCATTCCCCGGTTGATGAGGCTTGAGGCTGCGTTTTATCAGCACATCACATTCACTTCGAATGCCACATTGTCAGATCCATCAGAATCACTAATTTACGTCCACAACAATACATTACGTGTTGGCTAAAGAAGTTTCCTTCTCCGCTTCCACTCTTGGTATGGTTGAAGAAATCAATGTACGTGACCTTTTCTGGAAATACTCTGTCAGACATTCATCCATACAAGTCACCCAGGAACAGGATGAACCGAAGGTACCCTCCTACTGCATTCTAGGAATCACCCTGAGAATCAGCAGCGAGAAGTCCTTGCGAATCCGTAGATTCCAACCACGACAGAATCACAGTATATCTCTGCTTGCAAGTCAGAGATTTTAAGTAATCCTTCCTCTTATGAAGATCAACGGTCTTCAATAGCTCCCTCTTGAATCAGCATCTTCATCGTATTCGTATTTGCTGGACGGAATGGTTTTCGAATATAAATTCGATCCCGGTCTTTCCGTACCAACAATCGCATGGGCCAATTTTGATAGTCGGTTATTTAACTATCAAATAAAACAACCATTCATCCATAAAAGAAAAATGGATTCACTGGTTCAATACTTAGTATCATTTAGCCTCTTTAACGAACCGCCCGTTAATTATATTCTTTAACTTTTCCAATATTTGGAACATCGCCTTTACTTTTTAGTAAAATAAGAATATTCTCCAAATTTATTTCATTCAACTTATAAACTTTCAAAAAAACGGTTTATAATATCATTTGCGGAAATCATAGCTTATGTTTCCCTCAACCACTCTCGTTTATAAACTAAGATCATTCTGGGATAATCATGGAGTCGTTCAAGTTGGGGTATTTTATTTACCTCTCAGACCTTGACCAACAACATTCATATCTTCAGGACAGATAGAAGTTTATTAACAACATATTTTCCCTTTGGAAACCTCATTAAATCTTGACCACGTTTACTCAACTAATTATTAAGTAAACTCTTAGTAAATCCTTTCGATTTATATTAATAATCATTTACAATATTATATACGAACTTTGATTCTATTATAAATAGAATCTTTATGAAACTTCCTTGATATCTTCTTTATTACAATCTTACCATTTATTTCGACAATTCAAATTCATTTGTTCAAAATCCGCATAAACAAAGTTTTAATAAATCTCATATTAATACCTTATACAATTTTTATATTGATATACTTTCCAATCCTTATATTGGTATTTATCAAGACGATTCAACTTGTTATTTGTGCCAAACATTACAAATTTCATTTCAAAACTATTTCACTTATCACATTCTCTTTAACTCGTACTCGACCACTTATTCGTTGTCTGCAACATATGATAATCCCTTTAAGAAAAATCTCATATCTTATTTCTTTTGTAACCCATGTTATAAACACATTCACAAACCCTTAATTTTATTTACTCACTCGACTTCATTTTCAAAACTTTAAATTTCCATTCACAAAATCTTTGTAAATTAACTACGATACTTACCATTCGTTTTCATTTGCGCATCTTTAATTTTGTTTACAAATCTCACTTGTAATCCATCATCGACAACTAATATTCGTTGTCGTTATTCACATTCTTAACCTCATTTAAAATCCTGCCTTTAGTTAACATTCCGAACTTCGGAATATCACATTCCGAACCTCGGAATAGAACTCACTTCGATTAATCATTCCGAACTTCGGAATACCACATCCCGACCCTCGGAATAAACTCGCTTCCATTTATTTAACCAAATCTCATTTATAAATTCATATTCATACTTTCACTTCGATTTCATTCAAAATATGAAACCCCATTTTCAAATCACCACTCATTTCCAACCCATTGATTTGTTAATCTCATACACGAAATGTTATCACATTTCGTATTTGTTTGAAATGCCGTTTGTTAAAAATGATCATTTATTACAAAACATTTCTCTTTGAACTCTTTTACCCGTTCCCGTATACCCATGATTTAACTATTCCATTTTCTATTATGAAATCAATTTAAAACTTCTTTTACGACCGTAAGGCCTTCACAAAACCATTTCAATATTTAAAAGAAATCAACACGATAAATTATATTGTTTAACCGTTCATTTAATACATCTTGCATCTCTACTAGTTATATTTATATAAAATTGATAAATTTAACTTCGACTATTATTTTACAATAAAAATCGTATTTCAAAACCATGTAAAAATATATTTATATCTTTGAAAACATTCGAAATCTATTTAGTATCGATTTCGAAAAATCATTCCTTTTAGTCGACGGTATTAAAGAGGCAAATGGTTACTACAGTACCAAACCGTGAAATATAAACCAATTTCACATTACATAACAAACAATATAATCATATTGATAACGTTATTCAGTTAAAAATGGCCAATCAATATTTGGTTTCCATCTAAATAGATGACATGAACAGTTTAATGATAACGGTCAATAATAACTGTAACAGTTAATACTGGGATAATAACAGCAGTTCAAGCATTCAACTATTTGATCATAACGTTTATAGTGTTATAAACGTTACCACTGAGGTAAGTTACCTCACTTGGATTCAACCGTTAGAAATAACGATTAAATTAAACGAACGTTTAATTTAACTGTTTCAGTCTATATGAATATAAAACCAACAACGAACAAACAAACAAACAACCATAGCACACAATTATAAACCCCGACTTATATAAAATATAAGAGGGAGAAACTGAGTGAGTTTAACTCACCTTGGTTTATATCTGTCGTTAAAACGGTTCGCTTCAGTTAGATTAAAACAGCGTTTAATCTAACTAAATATCTCAGTTGTCTTCAACTCCATTCAACCAGCTCCAAAAATGTATCGTCCGTCGATCTCCTTGTCCAGTCTGATTCTGTGCATGTATGAGCACATTATAAATTATACGTGTTATTCACTTATAAATTAATACGACATTTATTATTTAATATTACTAATACCTAAATTAAAAATCTTTTTATTACATTTCTTAAGACTCGGTTAAGCATGATATAGATTTTGGTTGCGCATGAAATGTACTTATACATACTATAAATCTTAACATTACTTCAGTTAACATTACCTCAGTTCATAAAAAACCCGAGTATGCATATGACACTATATCTAGGCATACTGTAACCGGTTGCCACATCCTGAACTCGTTAGGCATATACGTTTACTCTTACCGGTCATGTTAATAATATGGTTAAACTTATACTCCTATAAGTTGCGTACAACTATATAATTAAACTAACCATATTTATAATAATTTATACGGGTCTTACATTATTTAACCGTGCTTTGCTACAGGAGCTTTCTCCTTTTCTGGTACAAGCGTAGCTTCCCCCTTCTCTACTGTCCAACTCTTTCCACCTCTGCTCTTTCCGTTTCATCATATATATATATATATATATATATATATATATATATATATATATATATATATATATATATTTTACCATGGCCCAAGGCCCAACGGGATCCTTCGATCCACAACGCTACAACACAGTACCATAGAACCGCAACCTCCCCCCCTGCACTTTCGCTAATACCGTTCATCCTTCCCATCTGTCTTATTTCTCTCTTTTTTTTTTCTACATACTTATCTCCACTTCCTTCTTAGGAAGTATAATGAAAAGCTACAGGATATTGTTTCCTTATTGCCGCCACTTTATGATATCCTCCTTACGTTGCCTTTCCATCACCCCCTTTCTTCTTTCCTTCCTCTTCCCATTTCTGTACGCCTGTTCTCCTTTTTTTTTTTTACTATATATATATTTAGCAGAAGAGGTGGCGTAGATTTTATTTGTTGAGGAAGAATGTAGTCTTCGTTACAGGCAGAGGAAGATAGAAACAGGAACGGCGACAGTGTATTTATAATGGGAGAGTATTTCGTGGAAGCCACGTTTTAGGATAGAATAGGTTTGCAGACATACATAGCTTAGCTGTGTTGCGTGGTGAGGATTCCCAAAAATTACTTGGGCATCACGGTGTTCAGCTGGATTGGCAATGAAGAAACTAATTTGTTTGAGGCCCAAGGAAGGCAAGTTGTTTGGCACGCAAGTTTGCTTTGGAACGCAAGAAAAAGGTCTGGACGCAAGAACCCAACCAAGCAAAAGGAAAAGGAAAAAAAAGAAATGGGATGATTTTAATAATATAATAATGTGAAAACTTCGTCGGGGAGAAATCGTGTTAAAAACCACCACATATGATCCCTAATCGAAATAAAGACACCTATTCCTAACATAAAAATATATTCCGGACCCAATGGGACAGGTTTCGTCGAATTCCGACATCGTTTGCGAAAATCCTTTAGAAAATATCGATGAAAATACCGAGCATTAATTCCTTAAAATTACAGAAAAAATCCTAAAAATATGAGGCCTTGACATTTCACAAGACCTCTTCCTAAGGTTTCGTATGAAACTTGTTTCGTTGAATTTTGAGTTCGTTTGACCAGTTAACCATTCAAATAAAGTTACCTACAACACTATGTATTCATGTATGAGCGTTGCAGACTGAAATAAAAATACAGTCGTGTTCAGTGAGGTGTCGCGATCCCAAAAATCTAATAATACCGGTAGTTTAACTTATATTGTGAAATCCCAAAATGTTGATTACAGGGTGTAAAATACTCCAAATAAAAAGTTGATTATTTAATTAATTAAAAATTACCATAAAATTCTAAAAATTAAATTATCACTATGCCTCAAAAGAACCTAGTCTAAATTCGAAACCGATATGCAGTTATATCCAATAATCCGTTACGGTCGATAAATGATTACGCCGCTGTTTTTCTGCCAAATTGGTTTGGGCATAACTTCCAATCTACCCGACGAAATCTCGATTTTTCTCTTTCACTAGAAAAATATACTTCACTTGCTCCGTACGTTTCTTGTTTCATAGAAATCCGATTTAAAACGGACTCTGTATATCCAGTTGAAGTTCAAAACTCTATTTTACGAACTGCAGCGCTGTTCTGAGCTCGTTATATTTTATATATGAATATATATCGTTCAACTTCGTTTAAATAGCGATTTAAATATTAAAACCCTTTAATATTCCAAATAAAATAAAATAAATGAAATAAATAAAGTATTTGGCTGCCAAAAATACGGGACGTTACATTCTTCCCCCCTTAAAATAATTTCGTCCTCGAAATTGCTAAGGTAAGAAAAGTGCTACAAATCCCGTTAATTTCTAAATCCAATTTATCTTAAATCAACCAATTCGTTATTTGTAAATAAATAATTTTTTTTTTTGAAAAAAATATCGAAAATTTTCTAACACTCTAAATTCCTGGAGAAATTCGGCAGAGTCTCCCCTGCACGGAGTGACATCTGCGATATCGCAGGAACACATAATATATACATCGACCAACGGTCGGGAAACAAAAATCAAAACCCCAAAATTTTATATTTTCGCGTAGGCGTACCTTTTCGAGCGCTATTGAGCGTATTTGCTCAATGTATATGCGATTTATTCAACCGATATCAATCTGCCAAGTCCTTTGGCACCTATACTTAACTCAATTCACATATCAGTAATAGTTATATGAAATTCTGAGATAATATTTCACAGGTCAACGAGTATAACTGCACTAAATTCCAAAATCAAACAAATAGCATTGATTCATTATCAATTACGGGGTTAAACCATAAGTTCCAATCCATATGCAGTTTCATCCCAATTAAATTATACTGGAATTTATTTCCCATATCTTCGTTAACCCATTGAATGAATTCTATTCAACTACTTGTCATCCAATAACAACCAATTCACAACCATTAACCAATACACAACCAAATAAACAAAATTTATTGAATTCACCTTCAATATTAATATTTATTTTGGTTTCACACATTTGATTATTATTCATTCATTTAATTTCCAATTAAATTTAATTACAATATCATTCTGAAATTAATTACACTTAACCAAGTTAAGTATCAATTCAACTTTTTAATTCGATTCGAATCCCATTCAAATCGATCAAACACACAAATATCTCAATAATTTAATAAAAATTTCTTTTCTATACAAAAATATATTTTGGGTAAAATTATTCCATTTACCCTCTTTTCAAAACATAAAACTTTTGTATATAAAATTTTCAAATACGCTCTCATATATATACACTCAATCTCGATCTAGGGTATTACTAACCCCATCTCTATCGAGTTACACCACAGAGCCAAGGTTATTACTAAACCAATAGCTCTGATACCAACTGTAACGACCCGGAAAATTTGACACTCGAATTTTCGACATTTACACAAACTGTGTCCCATTCGAGTATCGAATCTCCAGAAAGCTAGAAGGAAGAAGTTGGAGGATGAGAAAGATAAGATAGAAATATTAGAATAGAAGAAGTAGAAGAAGAACAAAGACAACACAGAATCAGAGTCTCACATCGCAGCGGAACAAAATATAATATGGAAATAAATCTTTATTGAGAGCTTTCAAAATTTCTTACAGTATCAGAGTACATCAACATATCTGGACAGTTATATAACCTGTCCTCATATACAATCACACAGCGGAACAGTAGCTATATATATAACCATACGTTTGAACTCTTCCAGCTTGTCTCTGGACTTCGCAGCATCCGGTAACCTGGACCTGTACACCCCGGCCTAACCCGAGCATTTACAAAACACCGGGTCAGTCTGGTGAACCAGAGTGAGATAAACTCGCACAGTATTAAGGTATCACACAACTTGATTTTAAAGTAAAAATCTTTTCGAAAGAAAAGGATAATCGTAAGACCGAATCCACACATAAATACGGACGGTTTTTATCTTACGATAACCCAAAACAGTTTTGAAGTCAATATCTTGTCTGATATTATCATAATGTCTAAATACAAGTAAATAGAATCTAGTAGAACGCTTGCATCTCACGCTCCACATATATAGTATACAAACAAAACCGCAGGTGCTTATTGGAGATTGGATTCCGACCTTGACAAGGTATGGGACCACCTGCCGATAGTGTATCTCTAGAGGCGAATACACTGGGTTCAACAAGAACGTCTTGCAACCCGGCCCTCACATGACCGACCACTCATTTCGCTTGAGTGTATCGAATGTATATCACCAACGGTTGGGCTCAAACCGCCGTTTCCCGAAAAGGGACAGCATTGAAATAGATTAAAGAAGCAAAAGGAATTTCTCTAGATAGGTGATTATACACCCTAATGGGAGCGACCCACATAGCCATGCTGCCTGCCCGATTTTTGTCATTCCCCGGTTGATGAGGCTTGAGGCTGCGTTTTATCAGCACATCACATTCACTTCGAATGCCACATTGTCAGATCCATCAGAATCACTAATTTACGTCCACAACAATACATTACGTGTTGGCTAAAGAAGTTTCCTTCTCCGCTTCCACTCTTGGTATGGTTGAAGAAATCAATGTACGTGACCTTTTCTGGAAATACTCTGTCAGACATTCATCCATACAAGTCACCCAGGAACAGGATGAACCGAAGGTACCCTCCTACTGCATTCTAGGAATCACCCTGAGAATCAGCAGCGAGAAGTCCTTGCGAATCCGTAGATTCCAACCACGACAGAATCACAGTATATCTCTGCTTGCAAGTCAGAGATTTTAAGTAATCCTTCCGCTTATGAAGATCAACGGTCTTCAATAGCTCCCTCTTGAATCAGCATCTTCATCGTATTCGTATTTGCTGGACGGAATGGTTTTCGAATATAAATTCGATCCCGGTCTTTCCGTACCAACAATCGCATGGGCCAATTTTGATAGTCGGTTATTTAACTATCAAATAAAACAACCATTCATCCATAAAAGAAAAATGGATTCACTGGTTCAATACTTAGTATCATTTAGCCTCTTTAACGAACCGCCCGTTAATTATATTCTTTAACTTTTCCAATATTTGGAACATCGCCTTTACTTTTTAGTAAAATAAGAATATTCTCCAAATTTATTTCATTCAACTTATAAACTTTCAAAAAAACGGTTTATAATATCATTTGCGGAAATCATAGCTTATGTTTCCCTCAACCACTCTCGTTTATAAACTAAGATCATTCTGGGATAATCATGGAGTCGTTCAAGTTGGGGTATTTTATTTACCTCTCAGACCTTGACCAACAACATTCATATCTTCAGGACAGATAGAAGTTTATTAACAACATATTTTCCCTTTGAAAACCTCATTAAATCTTGACCACGTTTACTCAACTAATTATTAAGTAAACTCTTAGTAAATCCTTTCGATTTATATTAATAATCATTTACAATATTATATACGAACTTTGATTCTATTATAAATAGAATCTTTATGAAACTTCCTTGATATCTTCTTTATTACAATCTTACCATTTATTTCGACAATTCAAATTCATTTGTTCAAAATCCGCATAAACAAAGTTTTAATAAATCTCATATTAATACCTTATACAATTTTTATATTGATATACTTTCCAATCCTTATATTGGTATTTATCAAGACGATTCAACTTGTTATTTGTGCCAAACATTACAAATTTCATTTCAAAACTATTTCACTTATCACATTCTCTTTAACTCGTACTCGACCACTTATTTGTTGTCTGCAACATATGATAATCCCTTTAAGAAAAATCTCATATCTTATTTCTTTTGTAACCCATGTTATAAACACATTCACAAACCCTTAATTTTATTTACTCACTCGACTTCATTTTCAAAACTTTAAATTTCCATTCACAAAATCTTTGTAAATTAACTACGATACTTACCATTCGTTTTCATTTGCGCATCTTTAATTTTGTTTACAAATCTCATTTGTAATCCATCATCGACAACTAATATTCGTTGTCGTTATTCACATTCTTAACCTCATTTAAAATCCTGCCTTTAGTTAACATTCCGAACTTCGGAATATCACATTCCGAACCTCGGAATAGAACTCACTTCGATTAATCATTCCGAACTTCGGAATACCACATCCCGACCCTCGGAATAAACTCGCTTCCATTTATTTAACCAAATCTCATTTATAAATTCATATTCATACTTTCACTTCGATTTCATTCAAAATATGAAACCCCATTTTCAAATCACCACTCATTTCCAACCCATTGATTTGTTAATCTCATACACGAAATGTTATCACATTTCGTATTTGTTTGAAATGCCGTTTGTTAAAAATGATCATTTATTACAAAACATTTCTCTTTGAACTCTTTTACCCGTTCCCGTATACCCATGATTTAACTATTCCATTTTCTATTATGAAATCAATTTAAAACTTCTTTTACGACCGTAAGGCCTTCACAAAACCATTTCAATATTTAAAAGAAATCAACACGATAAATTATATTGTTTAACCGTTCATTTAATACATCTTGCATCTCTACTAGTTATATTTATATAAAATTGATAAATTTAACTTTGACTATTATTTTACAATAAAAATCGTATTTCAAAACCATGTAAAAATATATTTATATCTTTGAAAACATTCGAAATCTATTTAGTATCGATTTCGAAAAATCATTCCTTTTAGTCGACGGTATTAAAGAGGCAAATGGTTACTACAGTACCAAACCGTGAAATATAAACCAATTTCACATTACATAACAAACAATATAATCATATTGATAACGTTATTCAGTTAAAAATGGCCAATCAATATTTGGTTTCCATCTAAATAGATGACATGAACAGTTTAATGATAACGGTCAATAATAACTGTAACAGTTAATACTGGGATAATAACAGCAGTTCAAGCATTCAACTATTTGATCATAACGTTTATAGTGTTATAAACGTTACCACTGAGGTAAGTTACCTCACTTGGATTCAACCGTTAGAAATAACGATTAAATTAAACGAACGTTTAATTTAACTGTTTCAGTCTATATGAATATAAAACCAACAACGAACAAACAAACAAACAACCATAGCACACAATTATAAACCCCGACTTATATAAAATATAAGAGGGAGAAACTGAGTGAGTTTAACTCACCTTGGTTTATATCTGTCGTTAAAACGGTTCGCTTCAGTTAGATTAAAACAGCGTTTAATCTAACTAAATATCTCAGTTGTCTTCAACTCCATTCAACCAGCTCCAAAAATGTATCGTCCGTCGATCTCCTTGTCCGGTCTGATTCTGTGCATGTATGAGCACATTATAAATTATACGTGTTATTCACTTATAAATTAATACGACATTTATTATTTAATATTACTAATACCTAAATTAAAAATCTTTTTATTACATTTCTTAAGACTCGGTTAAGCATGATATAGATTTTGGTTGCGCATGAAATGTACTTATACATACTATAAATCTTAACATTACTTCAGTTAACATTACCTCAGTTCATAAAAAACCCGAGTATGCATATGACACTATATCTAGGCATACTGTAACCGGTTGCCACATCCTGAACTCGTTAGGCATATACGTTTACTCTTACCGGTCATGTTAATAATATGGTTAAACTTATACTCCTATAAGTTGCGTACAACTATATAATTAAACTAACTATATTTATAATAATTTATACGGGTCTTACATTATTTAACCGTGCTATGCTACAGGAGCTTTCTCCTTTTCTGGTACAAGCGTAGCTTCCCCCTTCTCTACTGTCCAACTCTTTCCACCTTTGCTCTTTCCGTTTCATCATATATATATATATATATATATATATATTTTTTTACCACGGCCCAAGGCCCAACGGGATCCTTCGATCCACAACGCTACAACACAGTACCATAGAACCGCAACCTCCCCCCCTGCACTTTCGCTAATACCGTTCATCCTTCCCATCTGTCTTATTTCTCTCTCTTTTTTTTTTCTACATACTTATCTCCACTTCCTTCTTAGGAAGTATAATGAAAAGCTACAGGATATTGTTTCCTTATTGCCGCCACTTTATGATATCCTCCTTACGTTGCCTTTCCATCACCCCCTTTCTTCTTTCCTTCCTCTTCCCATTTCTGTACGCCTGTTCTCCTTTTTTTTTTTACTATATATATATTTAGCAGAAGAGGTGGCGTAGATTTTATTTTTTGAGGAAGAATGTAGTCTTCGTTACAGGCAGAGGAAGATAGAAACAGGAACGGCGACAGTGTATTTATAATGGGAGAGTATTTCGTGGAAGCCACGTTTTAGGATAGAATAGGTTTGCAGACATACATAGCTTAGCTGTGTTGCGTGGTGAGGATTCCGAAAAATTACTTGGGCATCACGGTGTTCAGGTGGATTGGCAATGAAGAAACTAATTTGTTTGAGGCCCAAGGAAGGCAAGTTGTTTGGCACGCAAGTTTGCTTTGGAACGCAAGAAAAAGGTCTGGACGCAAGAACCCAACCAAGCAAAAGGAAAAGGAAAAAAAAGAAATGGGATGATTTTAATAATATAATAATGTGAAAACTTCGTCGGGGAGAAATCGTGTTAAAAACCACCACATATGATCCCTAATCGAAATAAAGACACCTATTCCTAACATAAAAATATATTCCGGACCCAATGGGACAGGTTTCGTCGAATTCCGACATCGTTTGCGAAAATCCTTTAGAAAATATCGATGAAAATACCGAGCATTAATTCCTTAAAATTACAGAAAAAATCCTAAAAATATGAGGCCTTGACATTTCACTAGACCTCTTCCTAAGGTTTCGTATGAAACTTGTTTCGTTGAATTTTGAGTTCGTTTGACCAGTTAACCATTCAAATAAAGTTACCTACAGCACTATGTATTCATGTATGAGCGTTGCAGACTGAAATAAAAATACAGTCGTGTTCAGTGAGGTGTCGCGATCCCAAAAATATAATAATACCGGTAGTTTAACTTATATTGTGAAATCCCAAAATGTTGATTACAGGGTGTAAAATACTCCAAATAAAAAGTTGATTATTTAATTAATTAAAAATTACCATAAAATTCTAAAAATTAAATTATCACTATGCCTCAAAAGAACCTAGTCTAAATTCGAAACCGATATGCAGTTATATCCAATAATCCGTTACGGTCGATAAATGATTACGCCGCTGTTTTTCGGCCAAATTGATTTGGGCATAACTTCCAATCTACCCGACGAAATCTCGATTTTTCTCTTTCACTAGAAAAATATACTTCACTTGCTCCGTACGTTTCTTGTTTCATAGAAATCCGATTTAAAACGGACTCTGTATATCCAGTTGAAGTTCAAAACTCTATTTTATGAACTGCAGCGCTGTTCTGAGCTCGTTATATTTTATATATGAATATATATCATTCAACTTCGTTTAAATAGCGATTTAAATATTAAAACCCTTTAATATTCCAAATAAAATAAAATAAATGAAATAAATAAAGTATTTGGCTGCCAAAAATACGGGACGTTACATAAGTATTCAGAATTAAGTAAAATCGACTTTACTATTGTGTTCGTCTCGGAATTTTGATTCAGAAAGACCCCGAGTTTGATTAAATCAGATAATATATGAAGAAGAAATGAGCTTTTAAAGTTTAAACAACATTTAAAATTCAAATAGGAAAATAAATGTAGGAAGCAACGGTAATGGGCCGACCCCTCCTGTAAATGGGTCGACCCTAAGTCTAACTGGTTTGTGCTAGGTCAACCAACAAGCATGCAGGCTGAATTCAACATTCTGTATCTTGTTTGTATTAGGTTTGTTTGTTGACTTGTATGGTTGGATTTAATAACCTAAAATCTAATGGTCTAGAATTGGCTCAGTTAATCTACAAATAAGGTGGCTCTCTCTCATTTCTCTACACACAAATTATCTTCGTTCCTCTCTTCCTCCATGACTATGGTCTAAAATTAATTAAGATAAATGGGGGGATGCTGCTGGAAGATGTAGATTAAATTGATAAACTAAGATCTATAATCAACAACATCCATTTTTCAAAGACTCTTTCTGAATCTATTCTTAGCACTGTGAGTTTAAGTTATTCTCAGATTTGGTATCTAAAAAGTATTATGACCGTCAGTAGTTTTGGATCTAAAATAAATAATACCTATAAGTTATTTCTTATATATGTTCTTTTACTATTTTACAGTTATTACATGTTCATTTACTGTCAATTCAGTTTTACAGTTAACTTATGTTTATGTATAGAACTATCTTCGATATCCCTATTCTGCTGTTTAATTTATTTATTTACAGTCTTGCTTATATGCCTATCTTATACAGTTTGATTTGATTATGTTCCTCTCCTTCTTTTTCCCTTTATATTTACGTTAAGCTTAGGCCAACGAGAGCCTAGGCCATTCTCATTTAGGATTGCGTATAATTGATTTTGGATAACATGAAATGACAATGAAAAAGGATAATTTGGGGCATTTATAAATTGAGGACTTTTTACTCTTATTTTGGAATATAATCAAAAGGAAGAATATGCAAATATGTATACATGCTAGATTAGGCTTAATTTAAAGATTAAGTAAAGAACATGTTATGGAAAAATGTAAGTACCAGATGCAAATTAAGTAAAACAAGTTACTGTGATATATATGTACATCTGGGCAGGTGCTTGTTTGGGGAAAGGGTTGTGCACAGAATAACATTTATTGAGATATGTTATTTACAACCATGCTTATTAATGAAATTAAACCTGTTGAATCAAAACGGGATAATTAATAAGCTAAGACGCCGTTCATTCTGTTGTTGTATTGGGGTTTAGGACTCTTAAATCCTAGCTACTTGAGGGCACAAGCTTAGGGGGTTTGACTTGTGTTGATTTGTGTGGAACCCATACCAGTTAGTATCCATGTTAGTATCTTGTCATGGGGCCTCGCACTAGGTTGGAGCCATGGCACGCTTTACTGATCTGGATAGTAAGAGGTTCAAATGAGGAAGGTAGGTACAAGCACGTTCAGGCGGAGTCATGAGCGTCCATGGGTTTGATTGGGAAAACTAAGACGCTGTAACACCAGCAAATAGGTCTGTATCCCATAAGTTGCCGCTTTAGGGACTTATACATCCTACTATCAGGGCTGACACAGAGTATTTACATAGTAGCGAGCCAATCGCATGGGTAGTAATTATGGTAACACCTAATCCTGATATACTAGTATTGGTGCAGAAAACTTGTTCTTAGGATATAAATGAGAAGCTCACTCGATCTATACTTTACTTTGTCATATCATTACTAGTACTTGCATATTTTATTGTACTTTCTTATCCAGTCTTATTTATCTGTCTTGATCCCTCTATTTCATACTTAAACTGAAAATCACTAGAACTCGCCAGAGTTTATGTCTGACCTATTTTGTTTTCCCTATTTCTCTTTCTTTCCCCCCTCAGGTTCTCATGGTAGTGATCAGCAGGGACCGTGATATTTAGCTTGTATTCTTGGATTTTCTTCTTGCTTGATGTATTTCTTTGATTTTTGCTCTACTTTGATATGGCTATGGAAGAGGGATATGCTTTTGATGTTTTATGCTCTGATAATTTGTTTCATAAGACAGTTGGTTTTATCTCTTGTTTTCAGTATTTGAGAAATGAGATAAAGTGATATGATGTTGTTAATGGAATGTGAAACAATAGTTTTTTATGCTATAATAAAACTCATATTTCCGTTGCATTTATCATGTCTTGTGAAATTCTGTTAATGAATAATTAATGCGCTTCACGGAACTTAATGCATCCTTATATGGGTGACATTAGGGGATGTGGGAGTGTCATACATGGTATCAGAGTTGAAGGTTAAAGGATCTGAGAAAAAGTGTTGAAAAATGTTTTCAAAATATTTTCAAGATAAAACCTATCTTTGAAAAACAAATCCCCTTTTTGAACATGTCTGAGGTTCCTCATCTTCCTTAGGGCATTCCACTACCAACATGGTTTCGTAGACATATAGAAGCTATGACACCTACTGGAGCACAAGGAGATGCCCCACCCCCATCTGCAGTCGCAGTAGCTCCGCCTCGTCCTATAGTCAATTTTTCCAAGCTTTGTAAGGACTTCTGCACAATGGGAGGCAAGCCGTTTCGTGGTACTAAGAGATATGTTGAAGAGCGCAATTGGCTAAGAGAAATGGAGAATGTGTTTGGTCTTTTTGAACTCGACGATCGAAGGAAGATACAGTTGGCCGCTTGGCAACTAATGGAAGAAGCTTCATACTGGTGGGAGGTGACACAGGCGGGACAGCTAGTAGCTACTTTGGATGATTTCATACGTAGATTTGATATGAAGCTCTTGTCCCAGGCAGAAGAAGGAATGCATATAGAGAGATTTTTTTGAGATTAAAACAAGGAAGTATATTTGTTAAGGAATATGTTAACAAGTTTAATCAACTAGCAATATTCGATTTGAACTTGGTAAATACTCCCCATAAGAAGGCTCTTAGATTCACAAGAGGGTTGAATCAACCTCTCCAAGGACTAGCATTGTCAAATATACCAATGAGGGTGACTTTCGAGAGGCTTGTTGACATGGCTTTGATGCACGAGGACGATAAAGAGGAGAAAAAGGAAGTTAAGACTAAAGAGGCACAGCCTAAGGCCGAGAAAAAGAAATGGTGGCCCAAGAGTAGAGCACAAAAGGAAGGAGAAAAGCCTGATAAGGCTCAGATCAAGACAGAGGTCAAGTGTCATGGTTGTGGAGCTTTAGGTCATTTTGTTTGAGATTGTAGGAAGGCAAAGAAGTCTTGTTTCAACTGTGGTCAACTCGGACACTTCACCAAGAAATCCCCTAGCAAGCAAGGTCAAGAGGCAGGATCTTCTGGAGGACAAGTACATGCTCTTGAGGCTAGTGGACCTGATCAAGGTAGGAAAATCACTGTCGAATGTATGATTTCCCTTTTTGACTATCCTATTAGGACTCTCTTTGATTATGGTGCTAATCATTCATTTATATCAAATTATGTGGTAGATAATCTACACCTAGGTACTAGTATTGTTTCTGATCTCGTTGTAGTCTCGAGCCCCATAGGAAGTATGACTCATCTTTCCATGATATGTCGAGGCTTTAGAATTTCTATCTTGGGCGTCGAGTTTGAATGTGACACGTATGTTCTTATCGTTATGGGTTATGGTTTGATTCTAGGAATGGATTAGCTGGCCAGCTATGGTGCCATCCTAGATTGTGAGAGGAGAGTTGTTAGGCTTCTGACGTGCAAATGGAGAACTCTAGCGATTTTGTGAGAGCCACGGGGGTCAGTTATGCTCAGTTTCCTAGAATCGCTTGATGCTTATGTTGATGATCTTCGATCAATACCCAAGGTCAGAGATTATCCGGACGTGTTTGATGAGGTTAGTAGATTACCTCAGAGGCATGAGATAGACTTACAGATTTACTTGGTAGGGAATGCAAAGCCAATCGCTTTACCAGTGAACCACATGGCTCCTAGAGAGAGAAGGGAGTTCAACAAGCAAGCAGGGGAGATACTCGAGAAAGGATTCATTAGAAGGAGCATATCAGAGTGGGGAGCTCCATTCATCTTTGCGACCAAGGCAGAAGGCTCACTTCGTCTATGCATGGACTGTAGAGAGTTGAATAAATTCACCAAGAAGAATAGGCATCCACTTCCGAGGATTAGTGACTTGTTTGATCAGCTAGTAGGCGCATCAGTTTTCTTATAATTGGATCTAGCCACGAGATTTCACCAGTTGAGGGTAGCGGATGATAGTGTTGATAAGACTGCTTTCAGAACTTCGAACGATTTCTTTGAGTGGTTGCTCATGCCTTTTGGGTTGACCAATGCACCCGCGTTGTTTCTGGGCTTGATGAGTAGGGTGTTTAGGGAGTTTCTGAATAAGTTTGTGCTAGTTTTCGTGGATGATATTTTGATTTTCTCAAGGAATGAGGAGGAACATGCCATACACTTAGGAGAGGTTCTACGCACTCTCAGATCGCATTAGCTTAAGGAAAAATTTTCTAAGTGTCACTTTTGGAGAAAGGAAGTAAGGTTCCTAGGGCATGTAGTCTCCAAGAATGGGATAGCGGTGGATCCTGCTAAGTCGTCGTAGTTCAAGATTGTAAGGCTCCCAATAATTCGATGAAGGTGAGGAGTTTTCTAGGGTTGGCAGGTTATTATAGGAAGTTCATTAAGGACTTTGCAAGGATATCAGCCCAACTCACCTGACTGACGGAAAAGAACTTAGGTTTCTCTTGGAGAACTGATTGCAAGGATGCTTTTCAGAGGTTGAAAAGGGCTTTGACATCAGCCCTTGTTCTGACTCTCCCCGATGGTAGCAAGATGTTTTCTATCTACACAGATGCTTGTGGCACATGCTTAGGTGTCGTGTTAATGCTAAAAGGTAAGGTAGTATGATATGGTAGTAGACAGTTGACAATTCACGAGAAGAACTACCCTACCCATGACCTTGAGTTGGCTACTATAGTGTTTGCACTTAAGTCTTGGCAACATTATCTACTTGGAGATAGATCTAAGCTATACACAGATCACAAGTCGCTCAAATATTTGTTCTCGTAGAGGGATCTCAATTTAAGGCAGCAACGATGGATGGAGTTCCTAGTGTCCTTCCATTTTGAGATAACTTATACCCTAGGCAAGGGTAATGTGGTGGCGGATGCATTGAGTAGACAGAGGATGACTTGAGTCCTCTATTCGTAGAGAGGTGGAGCTTGGAGTTTATATCAACCTTTAATTTTAGGGTATCTACGGATTTTACACTTGGCTTGTTGGCATCATTGGAGGTGCAGCCTACTCTTATGGAGCGCATTGGATCCATACAGCGAGAGGATCCGCAGATAGCAGACATCTTGGGCAGGCTTAATGGAGGAGAGACCTCTAGCCACCTAAGCAGATACTCTGGGGATGTTAAAGGGTTGGTACGACGAGATGGAAGGCTTTGTGTTACCCTAGAAAAGGATTTGTTGAGGACAGTCCTTGAGGAGGCTCATCATTCTCGAATTATTTATATGGGCGACAACAAGATGTATCGATATATGAAGAGAGTTTTCTTTTGGACTGATATAAAGAAGGACACGCCAAAGTTTGTAGCCCAATTTATGACTTGCCAGCGAGTAAAGGCTGAACAAAGGAAACCTAGCGGATTACTTCATCCCTTAGATGTTCCACGATGGAAGTAGGAGAGCGTCTTTATGGACTTTATTGATGGACTCCCCAGATAGAGGAAGGGAAACACTAGTATTTGGGTGACAGTAGATAGACGTATTAAGAGTGCTCACTTTATTCCTATTAAGAGCAAGAGGACTGTAGTTTGGATAGCATCGGTATAACATCGAGAGATAGTCCAACTTCATGGGGTACCTTCCAGTATATAAGTGACCATGACCCAATCTTTACGAGTGAGTTTTGGAAGATCTTGCAAGAGGCACAAGGTACACAGTTACGATTGAGAACGACATACCACCGTCAGACCGGTGGATAGACTAAGAGGGTCAATAGAGTTCTTGAGGATCTTATGAGACTGTGTATCCTATATTTCAGAGGGACTTGGGAGGAGCATCTATCATTGGTTGAGTTTGCCTACAATAATAGTTACCAGTCAAGTATAGGCATGGCACCCTTTGAGGCACTATATGGACGACCTTGTAGATCGCTGACATGTTGGTGGGAGTCTATGGACATGCTTCTACTTGGACCTGAGATGATTCGAGAGACTTCTGAGAATATTGATCTTATTCGCCGACGGATGAAAGCAGCTCAAGATAGGCAGAAGTATATACCGATAAGAGAAGGACCAATTTGGAATTTGAGGTAGGAGATACGGTCTTCATCAAAGTATCACCTCTAAGAAATGTTGTTCGCTTTGGCTTGGTAAGGAAGTTGGCACCGAGATTTGTAGGGCCATTCCCCATAGTAGAGAGGATATGTCATATGGCCTACAGAGTTAGACTACCGGAGAGGCTGGTGAGAGTTCATGACGTATTCAACGTTTCCCATTTGAGGAAATGTCTGCATGATACAATAGAGGTAGTGGAGCTGAGCACGCTTGAAGATGTTGAGGTGGAGAAAGAGGCCTCAGTTAGGAAAGTTCTTACCCACATTCATGGATCAGAGGTTAAGAAACTACGTAATAAAGAAATCAGATTAGTGAAGATACAATGAGGAGAAGACTGTGGAGATGCAACGTCGGAACCCGAAGATAAGATTCACGCTTTTTATACTTTTCTTTTTGGGGGTACACTCTTAATTTCTCTTCCAAGGTTTTTAGATTCACATTTGCTTCTATCATTCGAGTATGTTTATCCTATCGTTCCGGTCTTTGATCCTTAGGTAGAAACAAATGGGTGAAAACATGTGGTTGAGAGATGTTATGGTTTGTGGTTGCAAGTGGATGCAAGTGTTTCCTAGTGGTTGCTAGTGGACGCATATACACGCATTAGGCACTATCGGCTCAAGCATTTACATGTTAGACATGGATGTGTGCGAATTTTAAATTTTCAATGGATGAAAATGGTTGAATCATTACATGGAGGTTGCATTTCGGTGAATGGTTGTACATACATATAGAACTTGTATGTTATAATAGGGTTCTTTTGCATACATATTGGATACATGGCACAGACATATATTGCATTAAAGAGGTCAACTGAATCAGTCGACGGCCTGATTTTCGCATTAGTGTAGGAACATATACACACAACACCCTTGCATATGTTCATGCAAACATTAGAAATTCTTAAGGACAATGGATGCCAGTGGTAGATGGATGAGTGGATGGTTGTTAAACTAATAACATTCTTCTTGACTTAGGAGATTTCGGGGAAGAAATCGTTTAAATAGGGGAGAATGTAACATCCCATAATTTAATACACCATGATTGTACAGTAAAGAGAATAAAATGAATATTAATTAATTAAATATTTAGAAACAAGTAAAATCGACTTTACTATTGCGTTTGTCTCAGAAATCTAATTTAGATAGACCCTAAATTTGCGTAAATCGGATAATATACAAAGAAGGTATAATCTTTTAAAGTTCAAACAACATTTAAAATTTAAGCAGGAAAATAAATGCAGGTAGCAACGGTAACAGGCCGACCCCGCCCGTGCCAGAGTCGACCCATGGGTAGACACGTTTGGTGGTGGGTCGACCCACGGGCATGCAGGCTGAATTTGACATTCTGTATTTGGACTGTTTTTATATATTAGGTTCGTTCGTTGAGTTGTATGGTTGATTTAATAACCTAAAATCGAACAGTCTAGAATTGGCTTGGTTAATCTACAAATAGGGTGTCTCTCTCTCATTTCTCTACACATAAATTCTCTTCATTCCTCTCTTCCTCCATGACTATGTTCTAAAATTAATTAAGATAAATGGGGAGATGCTACTGGAAGATATAGATTATAAAGATAATCCAAGATCTGCAATCAACAACAACCCTTTTTCAATGACTCTTTCTGAATCTAATCCTTGCATTGTGAGTTCAAGTTATTTTCAGATCTGACATCTAAAAAGTATCATGACAGTAAATAGTTTTGGATCTAGAATAAACAGTACCTATAATTTATTTCTTATATATGTTCTTTTACTGTTTTGTAGTTATTATATGTTCTTTTACTGTCAATTCAGTTTTACAGTTAACTTATGTTCATGTATAGATCTATCTTCCTCATCCCTATTCTGCTGTTTAATTTATTTATTTACAATCTTGCTTATATGCCTATTTTATACAGTTTGATTTGATTATGTTCTTTTCCTTCTTTATCCTTTTTTATTTACGCTGAGCCTGGGCCACGAGAGCCTAGGTCATCGTTTAGGATTGCGTATAATTGAATTTGGGATAACATGAAATGACAGTGAAAAAGGGGAATTTAGGGCATATTATAAATTGAGGACTTTCGGCGGTAATTTGGGGATATAATCAAAAGGAAGAATATGCAAATATGTATACATGTTAGATTAGGCTTAATTTAAAGATTAAGTAAAGAACATATTATGGAAAAAATGTAAGTACCAGATGTAAATTAAGTAAAATGAGTTATTGTAATATATATGTTCATCTGGGCAGGTGTTTTCTTGGGGAAAAGGGTTGTACACAGAATAACATTTATAGAGAAATATCATTTTCAACCATGCTTATAAATGAACTTAAACCAGCTAAGTTAAAATTGGATAATTAATAAGCTAAGAGGTCCCTCGTTCAATTTTTTTATTGGGTTTTAGGACTCTTAAATCCTAATTACTTGGGGGCACAAGCTTAGGGGGTTTGGCTTATGTCGATTTTTGTGGAACCCATACCAGTTAGTATCCTTGTTGGTATCTTATTAGGGGGCCTCGCACTAGGTAGGGGACAGGGCACGTTTTACTGATCTTGATAATAAGAGGTTCAAAAGAGGAAGGTGGATACGGGCGCATTTCGGCGAAGTCATGAGCGTGCATGGGTTCGATTGGGGAACTAAGACGCTGTAACACCAGTAAATAGGTTTGTTTCCTGTAAGTTGTCTCTTTAGGGATTGACGCACCCTACTGTCGGGGCCGACATAGGGTATTTACGTAATAGGGAGCTGATCACATGGGTACTATTTAGGGTAACACCTAATCATGATATACTAGTATTGGTGTAGAAAACTTGTTCTTGGGATGTAAATGAGAAGCTCACTCGATCTCTACTTTACTTTATTATAACGTTACCTTGTACTTGCATATTTTACCATACTTTTTTATCCAGTCTTAGTTATCTGTCTTGATACCTCTATTTCATGCTTATACTAAAAACCACTGGAACTCGCCGGACTTTATGTCTGACCTATTTTTTTCCCCTCTCTCTCTCTCTCTCTTCATTCCCTTCCTCAGGTTCTCGGGGTAGTGATCAGCAAGGACTATGATATTCAGCTTGGATTCTTGGATTTTCTTCTTGCTTGATGCATTGCTTTGATTTTTGCTATACTTTGATATGTCTATGGAAGACTGTTTTGTACAATTATAATTGGTTTCATAAGACAGTTGGTTTTATCCCTTGTTTTTAGTATTTGAGAAATGAGATAAAGTGATATGATGTTATAACTAGAATTTGAAACAATGGTTTTTTTATGCTATAATAAAACTCCTAGTTCCGCTGCATTTATTCTGTCTTGTGAAATTCTATTACTGTATACTTAATGCGCTTCACAGAAACCTCATATGGGTGACATTAAGGAATGCAAGGTGACACACACCTGAGTCAATCCATCATCAACGTGCTCAAGTCCCATTTGAGGCGATTAATCATCTCACAGCATCGTCCCACGATCAGTTTCACATCATTTTAACCTCAACAACTCGCGCCTTGAGTTCACCATCGAAGAAATACTATTTCATTGATAGCTACATCCATTCCTTTGAAGGTTTCCCAACCTAACTTCACCAACGAGCTCAAGAAGACTAACACCCTTCACCTCCAAAATTTCGACCCTCCTGCCCTTTCCTGATGGACCATAACAATCTATCATTTATGGACCGGTACCTGTCCATTCATTTAGCCAATTTTTGGCTTATGTCAAACCGTTGCACTCCCCTCCTCGAGTACTTCCTTCCGGTCCAATTTCGTAGCTCGATCCTTTTTCGAAACACCTTCTTCCAGTCCATCGACGAGCAAGGGAGCATTGATACTTCGATCCAACCAATTTGCCTTAAATTTTGCATGCAGCTTCGATTCATTCCCACGATGCCACTTCCTGGAATTCGCCACCATCCAAGTTATTACCATGGATCAGTACCGATCCATCGAGCATGGACCGATATTGGTCTATGTACTTAGCAAGTTTCAACACGAAGTTTTTCGTGTTGCCTGCTTTCGTCTTTCAGAGCTCCGCCGTCAAGTTTCACCTGAATCCAATCACCTGAAACTCTGATTCACTCTGTTTATCGATTCTAAGTCTTCGATGTACAATTCTAAACAAGAAAATCAAAATCGTACAATTCATCAAATCAAACAGCAATTCATATAATTCCAATCATGATTAATCATACAAACATGAACATATATAAATATGACATAAAAATCA